>JACXGJ010003190.1:0-29118 GCA_016801105.1 Esox niger | reverse complement strand
GATGGCGTGGTCGTCACAATAATTAAAGGTAAAAAATATAATCACCCCCCCCAAAAAAGATGGTTCTTCTAGAAATAAAACTAGAAATAAGACAGAATACAATAAATTTTTAATAGGGAACATCAATTCTGTTTGCATGGAATGAAACCAAATGAGCAGCAGAGTGCAGTTTGAACTTCGTATAATTAAAAAAATAAGCAAGAACATGTTGAGAGCAGAACATTTTTGCATCATATTTATAATTCAAACAATGCATTACAGTGCAATAGAGCATAAATAGCAATGTACATACTTGTAATCCATTTTAGTCTTTACACAATCGCCTTTCTGAGATGCATGGTCGATGTCGTTGCCTGGTAACAAGTTTTCCTCCTGCAGGCTGTGGTCCCCATAGCAATCCAAACTATACCCTGAACGCCTCATGAAGGTGTATATATACAATCTACATTCAAACCGGAAGATTCTATCCAATATATTTTTTTATATGAATGCAAATATCCACAGCGTGCTCCATCCGCAGATCCGCGGATTGAGATCCTGAATAAGAATTGCAGTTCTTTAATATATAGACCCCTCTTTTTCAAGGGACCAAAAGTAGTTGGACAATTGACTCAAAATCTGTTGCATAAACAGTTGTGAGCTATTCTTTCGTTATTTCTTCATCAATTAAGCAGGTTAAATATCTGGAGTGGATTTCAGATGTGGCATTCACATTTGGAAGCTATTCCTGTGAACCCACAACATGCGTTCTAACCATCCTTAGGCTGCAAAAAACAATATTCATCCGTGAGATAGCAGGAACATTAGGAGTGTCCGTATCAACAGTTTAGTACATTCTGAGAAAAAAAAAAAACACTGCTGAGCTCTGTAACACCAAAAGTCCTGGACGTCCATGGAAGACAACAGTGGTGGATGATCATAGGATCCTTTCCATGGTAAAGAAAAACCCCTTCACAACATCCAGCCAAGTGAAGAACACTCTCCAAGAGGTAGGCATATCATTACTCAAGACTACCATAAAGAGAAGACTTCACAAGGGCAAATACAGAGGGTTCACCCCAAGGTGCAAACCATTCATAAACCTCAAGAATAGAAAGGCCAGATTAGACATCTAAAAAAGCCAGCTCAGTTCTGAAACTATGATCAACCTGTACCAGAAAGGTTGAAAAAATAAAAGGTATGGAGAAGGCATAATAGATGAGGGAACCCAATGTTTGGTGATGGTGATGTCCATGTGTTTTAGACCTCATGCATTCATTGCCTGCTAAGGATTTTCAGCAAATAATTTTAAATAAACGTTTAATTTATGATTGTTTTTTTCAAAAAAATTATGAAAATTGTTGCAATTCCTAAAAGTTGGATATAATATTTTGGTTCGACCTCTTGAATTAAAGTTAAAAGTCTGCACTTCAATTACATCTCAGTTGTTTCATTTTATATCCATTGTGGTGGCATATTGTCAAAAGAAAACTGAGTGCTGTGCACTACTAAAAACAGAACAAACTAAAACTACGAGAACAGCAAACATGGACCAGGAACAGACTGACAACAACATTAACAATGACCCAACAAAGACAGGGAGAAACTGGCTGAAATAAATACACTGACTAACGAGGAGAACAGAAACAGGTGGGGGCAAACCACAGGTGAAAGAAATAAACTGATAAACTGAAACAAGAACAGGAGAGACCAAACAAGGAAATGACAACCCACAGACAAACAGAAAACACGGAACGGACCCAGCAGGCAAAATTATGAAAATAGTGTCAGTGTCAAATATTTTCCGACCTGACTGTATATATTCACTAATGAGCCAAAACATTATGACCAATGTGTACAATGTGGCAGGGCGCATTTCCCTCCTGAAAGAGGGCAGTACCATCAGGGAATACAACTGCCATGAAGGGGCGGACCTGGTCTGCAGGTATGCCAATTTCAACATCCACGGTGAAGAGGTGACTCCGGGGTGCTGGCCATCCAGGCAGAGCTGAAAAGAAATGCTTGTATTTCGGACTAGTTAATAAAAGAAAAGATCGAGATGGAGAAAAGAACACAGACCGGACAGAGGAAAAACTCTGCCTAGAAGGCCAGAATTTTGGAGTTGCCTCTTCTCTGTTTACGTTGAGACTGATATTTTGCAGGGGATTATTTATTGAATCTGTCAGTTGAGGACCTGTGTCTGTTTTGCAAACTTAACACTAATGCATTTGTCTTCTTGCTCAGTTGTGCACCGGGGCCTCCCACTGCTCTTTCTATTCTGATTAGAACCAGTTTGTTATGTTCTGTGAAGGGAGTGCAACAGTAATAATCTACTAAACTTAATCTAATCTAATCTAAATTTTTGAACAGTAGTATATATATATGGCATGTATAGTAACTTTACTATACTTTACTTTTATACTCACTGTTCATCTACTGGACTAAACTTTTAGCCAATATGTTCTGCTCAGAGTAGCAGAAGAATAAAGTCTACTTAAATATATCGGGTTATTATGATCATTCAATCATTACCTTTATAAATGCCCTATTGGTATATCTGCAGCAGGGGAAAATTCTGGGAAAGTTTGAATGGCAGTTTGAGAGGGTTTAAGTGGATTTTGTGCAGGTACTGTATGTTGCACTTCTTCTAACTGCTTTTTTTATAGTAGTGATCAAATACACATCTTCTATTAACATCACCTTTAGGCCACCCCCCGAATCCAATGAACTATTCAGTTGATGAGCTGGAAACCACAAGGTACTGTGTGGCTTTAAATGTAACATAGCTATCAGCACAGATCCTTTCACTTCTCAAAACAGTCCAAATGTGGTAGTGAAGGCTATACCTTGTCTTGTGACAATCTGCTCTGCTTATTTAATGTGGCATTTCAAAGAAATATACTGTCTACATTTAAACAAAACAGCTACATCTATAATCTATGGCTCCAGCTATTTCCAAAGCTGGTGAAATAACATTCAGCCCACTACATGCTTCTGCGTGTTGATATTGGTCAACAGTGCCCATAGGTCAGGGGTTAGGATCTGGTTGCTGAAGGGTTGAGTAAACCATGTTGTCTCTCTTTATGAATGTGTCGTAGGGCTCGATGTAAGGTTGCTGCTCCTCCTAGAAAGACATTGACAAAAATGACCATATTCACTATAAAATGTAATATAGGGAAATTATTTTTTTCTTTAATGTTGTCAACTTGAAATGTTGAACATAAATACTGTACAGATGAATTCTTGTGATAGTATATAATGTTCAGTCACCTCGTTGAATGTGTAAAGCACCTTCTTCTGGGTTCTCCTGTTTAAAAGAAGAGTAGATTCAGTAAATGAGCATAATCTTGTTTTATGCAGCACATCTGACCCAACCCCTCTGAACTGGAGAATTATGAATTGCTGACAATTATAGTTAACTGCCATCTACCTGCAGTTAGATTCCAGAACATCTTGATTCAATCTCTGAACACTAAGATACCTGCATTACATAAACACTAATCTAACATCTAATTTAATGAAGAAAAAAACTTTCTACGTTTCTTAGGGTTTTCACAGAACTTAAAAAGGTCTTTCTTTTTGTGATTTTACCATTACTGGGACCTTAGTAAACATCTGATTCAGATTTTAATTTGTTAATAAAAAGCTTGGCAAAAATTAAGAGATAAAACTATGAATATTTGACGGTCAACAACCTTGTATATCTGTTTCTTCAGAAGGCCTAATATAATCCTGTTTGAACAGCAATGCTCTCACTGAAAAACCCCTATGGAATTCATGCATCATGATAATTATTTATCTAGATATCGTATGTTTGGATATTTGCACATCTCAGTTTAGTCACAGTTCTGTGTTCTCTCCTCAGCTCCTGGTCACTCATGCTCAAATCATTGGCTTTTATGAAAGACAGCACATAAACCCTTAAAATCTGTAGAGACAGTCATTTACCTGAGATGAGCTCTCCTGATTATGGCAGTGAAGATCATTACAGCTATAAATGCTGTAATTCCTATCATCGTCTGAGTATGGAAAAGTCTGTGATTTTCTGAGAAAGAAAAAAATCTACTAAGATTGTTCTCTCATATTTCACAAGCCTGGTAATGAAAATGAAGCCAAATAAGTATTTAACATTAATTGAACTGATCAAAAACTTACCACTGTAAGAAATATTCAAATGCAGAGTAATATTATCTGTTCCTCCATTATAAGCACACTCACAGTTGTAAATCCCTTCATCAGACGGTTGTATGTCAGTGATGTGTAGAAACACTCTGCCACTATCATTCTGTAGATTGACCCTGGAATCACAAGTTGTCTTTGTACCATTTTGGTCAAACCGTAAGGAGATTGGACAACCATTTATTTTACATGTTATCAACAGCAGGTCATATGTTGTATGATTTTGACAGATGTGAGTGACATCTGTTCCTCCAATCTCCAGTGTTTTCAGTACGGTCTCTATGAATAGGAAGGGAAGGAAATTGTGAGCGTACATTTTAATGGGATATTTCAATAAAGAATCAATTGTTTTCCATCTCAGTGCTTGTTGTCACAAGTTTTATATATCTTAATAAGAGGTTGGACTCTTAACAGCAATTATAACAATACGTTATGTGTTTTAAATGTGACATTTAGATCAGGTCATCACTTATTTCTGTGTTGTTTCTACACCCTGTATGTGTTTTTACGAAAAGGAACGTTGTCTTTCTTACCTTCAGAGGCGGTGTACATCCCTAACAGAAACAGAAGTGGTGCAAACCTAAACACACGTCTCCACATACTGCTTAGCCTCAGACCCAAACGCTAAAGAAAATATCAGCTCAGACTTACAGCAGAACAGATTCCAACAGAGGTAAACCCGACTGATGATCCTCTCACAGGTTTTATTCTGTTAAATCTCTCCTAACATGAGAGGTGAGAGCAGGAACTGATGCTGTATGCTGCAATGTATTCTAGTTCCCATGTGTTACTTTCATTTTATCAGAACACCTCTGTGTCTCTATAATGGACCCACCACCACACACACTTTAATCACATAACACTAAGCCACATTTCTATTTCCTGCAATAACAAATATTATAAACTTTTTTCTGCCCTAACCACAAGACTGAGAGATATTTATATTAGGTTTAGGTACGTATTTTTTATCTGGTCATCTAGATGCATAACAGGAAATTGTCCTATTAAATGCTTAGTTTTTCATAAAATATCAAATTATAATAATCATTACATTCTCTAACTACATTCATCAATGTCCTATTGATTCATCGGTAACTCAACAGTGAAGTCGTTTGATCAAAGTTTTATAGTATGTTGTAGGGATTTGTACAGGTTATTCTGGACTTCTGACTGGTCATGTTCATTGTGGTGATTATTTTCACATCTTTCATTGGCTTCACATTTACACCTCTGAACACAATGATTTGGAAACAACAAAATACCGTCTGGTTTCAAAGGTGAAGTGGCCCTCTGTGAACGTTTGTTCTCACTTATCGAAGATAATATCAAACGTGATATTCAATGCTATTTTGGCAAGTTGTTCTGCTCAAGGTTCCAGGTTGTGTAGTCTTGGGCCTAGTTCATCAAACATCATTTTACAGATCATAGAGCATGTGAGAATCCTAGTATGTTTTTGTTAGAAGATGTTTATTAACTCTATTTCTATATAGTTTAGAAACTCTATACTGTTTGAAGAAGAGCAGAAACACATAAAAATTACTATAGAAATGGAATGCAAATAGGAGAAAGAAATTACAATTACATTCAGCTGTTCAGTCCGTTTTCATGATGAATTGCATGAAATCACTATTAAGTACAGTTTATTTTTCATTTTTTTTATTTGTACTCCAAGGCATTACTAATCCAACTCCGGACAAACAAATTAACAGAGCAGAGCACACAAATTATAATTTTATCATATTCTCATTAGAATTTTTGTTTCAACTATGTTATATTGATACAGTGATGCAGTGTTAATAACTACAACCACCACTGATAGAAACAAAAACATGACATCTTTAACACATTTGGCAATGATCTTAATATTAAAAGGGTTCACTAGAGCAAGGAAATATACTGCAGCACACAGACAAAGTCTAGTCAGTTAAAAAACTGTTTTTTGGGGGTTGTAAGGTGGCCTAGCAGTTAGGGCTTCTGACTAGAGTCTGGAAAGCAGAATACATTCCAACTAAATATACAGCAATAGTAAAATAATTTACTCAGAATCTTTATAAATGCCCAACTGGTATATCTGCAGTGGGGCAATATTCTTGGAATGAATGTTTGAATGGGAGTTCATGAGGGTGTTGGAGGGTTTATTGCAGAAGTACAATATGTTGCACTTCTGAGAGTAGATTGTTGTAGTGATCAAATACACATCTTCAATTAACATGGCATTTCGGCTATGTACTGTACTCTTCTGAACATGATGCATTCTTCAGTTGATGAGCTGGAAAGCAGATGGTACTGTAGGGTTTCATAGGTAACTGAGCAATTTGCACAAATCCTCTTACTTCTCATGACAGTCCCCGCTGCTGGAAAATGCACAGTATTTTGCAAATGTATTAAAATGACCCCTGATAATAACATCATCAGTCTAGGATATATACAGTGAAGGTGAAGGATATATACAGTGAAGGTGAAGGATGTACACAGTGAAGGTGAAGGATATATACAGTGAATGTGAAGGATATATTCAGTGAAGGTGAAGGATATATACAGTGAAGGTGAAGGATATATACAGTGAAGGTGAAGGATATATACAGTGAAGGTGAAGGATATATACAGTGAAGGTGAAGGATATATACAGTGAAGGTGAAGGATATATACAGTAATTGCTGACATTAAAATAGCCGAAGAAGATCTACACCCCTTAAACTCAACTCTGGACATCGAAGCCAGTTCCACTCCATTCTTTCATTATAACCGTCTAAACAGGGAAATATTCAGACCTGGAACACCAGATAGATGCAATTAAAGATTAGATAAAATGGAAAACCAGCAGGCTCAAGTCGTCTACAGGGTAGAATCTATACAGCAAGGTGTGCCTAACCAATCAAAGGGACTATACTGTAAACATTTCAACAAAACAGTAAATTTACATTTATAACTCTTTAATGTATGGCTGTAAGCATTTCCAGGGCTGGTGGAATAACATCAACCCCCTACAGAAAGGTCTGGTACTATGTAATCATTGGTCAACAGTGTCAAGGGTCAGAGGTTAGGATCGGCAGCTGAAGAGTATAGAATGTCGTCTCTCCTGGTGAATGTGTCGTTCAGCTCAATGGATGCTTCTTAGCTCCTCCTACAAAGACATTAACAAAAGTCAACATATTCCCTTAAACATAACAGGGAAGTGGTGTAGGGCAGTTTCTTGTAAATGTTGTGATATTGAAATGTTGAACAAACATACTGTACAGATGCATTCTTAATAAGTAGAGTAAATACTTTTGGTCACCTAGTTGGAGGTGAAAAGCACTTCATTCATTGTTTTCCTCCTGTGCAAAACAAGAGTGGATTGAATGAAGGAACGTATTATAGGGTTCTGAAGCCCTTTTGACTCAGGCCCCTCTGATAGGGAGAGGTGCGGAGAGCTGCCACAATGACCAATTATGGTTAAAACCTTGCTGAGGGACATAATAACTGATCTCCATCATGCCATCTTGCAGATTCAATCTCAGAATCGGAAAGAGTTTCACAACAAACAGGGAATTTGTTCTAACCTTTGGTGCGACAATGAATACAAAATAAAAACATAACAACCTTTTGATTAGTAGTCAAGTGCTCTAACCACTAGGAAACCTGAACTATAGATTTGTTTAAACTGTGACAAAAAGAATAAAGAAAAACTGAATTTCTGATAGTTTACAGACTAATTTATCTGTTGGTCCGCCCCAAATGCACCTGTTTGAACACATAGCTTAAGTTGGCCAACTGAAAGAACATTGTGGAATTCATGCATTATGATAGTTATTGTGCCAGATATCGTTTAGATATTTGATCATCTCAGCTTGGTCACAGATCTGTTTTCTCTAATCACTTGCTAGTCACTAAGTCTTACAACATTGGCCTTCAAACAAGACAGCACCAAAACATTTCACATATTTTAAAACAATAATTTACCTGAGATTAACATTTCTCATAATCATGGCAGTAAAGATTATTACAGCTATAAATGCTGTGATGCCTTTTATCATCTGAGTAAGGAAGTGACCGTGATAGACTTTTTCTGAGAAAGGGAGAAGAATCTGTTATGACATTTTTGAAGCCAAATAAATATTAAACATACATTGAACTGACATGCAAATCAAAAACTTACCACTGAAAGAAATATTCCAATGCAGAGTAATATTATATGTTCCTCCATTATAAGCACACTCACAGTTGTAAATCCCTTCATCAGATGGTTGTATGTCAGTGATGTATAGAAACACTCTGCCATTATCATTCTGTAGATTGACCCTGGAATCACAAGTTGTCTTTGTACCATTTTGGTCAAACCGTAAGGAGATTGGACAACCATTTATTTTACATGTTATCAACAGCAGGTCATATGTTGTATGATTTTGACAGATGTGAGTGACACCTGTTCCTCCAATCTCCAGTTTTTCCAGTACGGTCTCTATAACTAGGAAGGGAAGGAAATTGTGAGCATATTTTTTATGGAACATATTCCATAAAACACTATATGTTGTTCATCCAAAATGCAATGCATAGTTTGTTTGGTAAAAATATATTTCAATAAAGAATAAATTGTTTTCCATCTCAGTGCTTGTTGTCACAAGTTTTATATATCATAATAAGAGGTTGGATTCTTAACAGCAATGATAACAATATGTTGTGCGTTTTAAATGTGACATTTAGATCAGGTCATCACTTATTTCTGTGTTGTTTCTACACCCTGTATGTGTTTTAGAAAAGGAACGTTGTCTTTCTTACCTTCAGAGGCGGTGTACATCCCCAACAGAAACAGAAGTGGTGAAAACCTAAACAGACGTCTCCACATACTGCTAAGCGTCAGACCCAAACGCTAAAGAAAATATCAGCTCAGACTTACAACAGAACGGATTCCAACAGAGGCAAACCCGACTGATGATCCTCTCACAGGTTTTATACTGTTAAAACTCTGCTAACATGAGAGCTGAGAGCAGGAACTGATGTACTGAAATGTATTCTAGTTTGTATGTTACTTTCAGAACATCAGAACATCTCTGTGTCTCTACAATGGACCCACGACCACACACAATCACCTAACACCAGGCCACAGCTCCATTTCCTGCTTAAGCAAATATTATAGACTGTATTCTGTCACAACCTCAAGACTGAGAGGTATTTATATTAGGTTTAGTTGTGGGAAGTTTTCGATCTGGTCATCGAGATGCATTACAGGAAATAACCCTATTAAGTTCTTTGTTTCTTTGTTCATAAACTGTATTGTTAGTGTTATTTATCCTTTGTTACAGGTAAATGTTTACTGGATGAAGAAATCACTTGCAAGACCGAGTGTCTAGCTTTGGATGGTGCTAATTGAATGTGTCAAATTGTGAATGCCGGTTTCTTTCTTTTCTTTGCTTTAGCCAAGGTGAGGTGATCCTATTAAAGATGCAATGGGGCAGTTGGGAATTGGTCCGTCTGGGAGAGACAAATAGGGAAGCTTGACTTGGTTCTTGGAGTCTATCTTTAACAGAAGCTCGTAGCACACCTTTATGCTGTAGTGTCTTAAATACTTACGGTATACTTAGACTGTTAGACGATTTAGGAAGACATTGAATCATGTCGGTTTGTAACTATGTTTTGTAATGTACATTTTTTACTTGATTAGAATAAATTGTATTATTTTGGAATATAGATAACTACAGCATTCCTCATTCTTCTCCGTACTCAAGCTTGTGGGGCTACTGATATTGACACAAACATAAGTAAGCCTAAGCGAACAGACTTGTCATCCCTGAGTCGTGGATTCTCGAAGCAGTCTGATTAGATCCAGAGACACATGACATTGACTAGTCATCCCTGAGTCGTGGGTTTTGTAACATTCTGTTCGCCCCAGTAACACATGCCATTTTACGACCTAGACTTCATGGGCTCTTATGATAACTGATATAGGCACACACGCATACACAAGCGAAATTACTTTTAGTGTGGCTTTCCTGTGCTCATATAATTCAGTATAGCACTATTATAATCATTCCATTATTACCTTAATAAATGCTCTATTGGCATATCTGCAGCAGGGCAATATTCTTGGGAGGGAAGTTTGAATGGGAGTTTGTGAGGGAGTCAATTGCTTTTTGCACAGGTACATTATGTTACACTTCTGAGTGCTGATATTCATTGTGGTGAAAAAATATCATCTTTAGGCTCAATTTTTTACACCTCAGAACATGATGCACTCTTCTGGCAACCACAACTGTACCGTTTCAAAGGTAACATAGCCATCTGCACACATCCTCTCACTTCTCAAAACTGTACAAACATGGTAGTGAAAGCTATACCTTGCCTTCTGACAAGCTGATCTGCTTATCTGGTCAACAGGATAAACACAGAGGGAACATTGAAAGCAAAAAAGTTTCGTTGTCATGAAACGTATTGCAATGATTGACTATATACCTACTGCTGATGGGAATTATACAGTATTTTACAAATTCAGTAGAAAGACCCAAGGTGGAAATGTACAAAATCACATTATTGATCTACAACAGTGTTTCACAACCCTGCTCCTGGGCGTCCCTCTTCCCTGCAGGTTTTAGATCTCTCCCTGCTCAGTCACACCTGATTCAAATGATCAGCTCATTATCAGGTCCATGAGCTACAGCAGGTATGCTGGGGCAGGGAGAGATCTCATACCTGCAGGGCAGTATGGCGTCCAGGAGCAGAGTTCAGAAACATTGGTCTACAGGAACATTGGTTTTATGTAACATAACATACATGAAGGATTTATACAGTAATTGCTGATGCTAATACAGCCATGGATGATAGATGACAGTATAGGATTTATACAGTAGTGATGTCCCTAACCAATCAATCCAATCATTCAGTCAATTTCATTTTATGAAGCCCTTTTTACATCAGCAGTTGTCACAAAGTGCTTTCACAAAACACATGGCCTTAAACCCCAGGGAGCAAACAACAATAGTGATGAACTTCAGGGGCTAGGGAAAAAAAGAGTTTTCAATGGAACTATTGTGTGAACAATTAATAAAACAAAACAGTACATTTACATCTGGAACTATTTAATGTACATATGTAGCCATATCCAGGGCTGGTGAAATAACATCAACCCCCTACAGAAAGGTCTGGTACTATGTAATCATTGGTCAACAGTGTCAAGGGTCAGAGGTTAGGATCGGCAGCTGAAGAGTATAGAATGTCGTCTCTCCTGGTGAATGTGTCGTTCACCTCAATGGATGCTTCTTAGCTCCTCCTACAAAGACATTCATAAAAATCCCTATATTCACATAGTATAGAGATATTGGGCATTTCTATGTAAATGTAGGGGTTGGAAAATGTCAACAGACATTGCTGATACAGTCTTAGTAAGTAAAGTACATAATGTTTGTCAGCTCGTTGGCGGTGTTGTCCTCCTGTGCAAAAAAACTGTAGATTGAATAAAAAATCTTTCTTGGTGATTCAATGTTTAATCCAGCTGGTTAACTATATTGCCTTGTAAATTCGAATGATGGCTTTTATTTTGAAAAAGAATATCTGAGTGCTGCCAGCATAATTTCCTGCCACTAAAATAATGCCAATTAAGCTATGTTTGGCCATCACTAACATCCACAAAAGAAATCCCTCTGAACAACACATAAAAATCTAAATTTCTTGGATTATGTGTGCAAAAAAGAAGGAAGGAAGGCTATACATTTTTGTCCGTTTACAGACTAATTGATATATTTCATTAGTAGGTCCACCATAAGCCTGCACAATATTACTTAGTTTGGCCTGTCTGAAAGACCATTGTGGAATTCATAGATTGTGATAGTCATTGAGCCAAATATTGTATCTGTGGATATTTGATCATCTCAGATTTGTCTCAGATCTGTGTTCTCTCTTTTTATTAATTTTTTATTAATTTATTATCACTATCAGTAATTTAAGACGGGACATATCTTATTTTATGTTGCTTCTACGTGCTGAGAATATTCAAGAAAAGGACTGTCATCTGTCTTGCCTTGAAGGATGGAGCAGACACTCTATGGAAATAGAAGTGGTGAAATCCTATACACAGTTCTATACATACTGCTTTGACAGGTTGGATCCAGTTACATGCTCTGTTATCGTGATAGCTGAGAGCAGGAACTGATGCTGTGTATTGTAATGCATTTTAGTTTCTATGCGTTACATTTATAATGCGAGGAAATGGCTGTCTTTACAGAAAGCCCACAACCACACATAAACTAATGTAATGATGAAACACCAGTCCACAGCCTCATTTCCTGTTTTAGCAACAATGATGGACTATATACTACCACGTCCCCAGAACTGAGAAGTGTTTATATTAAGCTTAGATTTAGACAGAAAATGCCACATATTCATTTAACCATTTATTGGAGACATGCTCTACAATACTTTACATGTCTTGCTGTTATGTTCTGCTCCTCTGGCATAAATCACTGCCAACACATGACTGTGTATATGATACTACTAATTACAATATCAACACCATAATATTATTCATAACAATTCCCATTGCCAATGAGGAAGATACTTTGTACACTGCTGACATTGGTTGTTGTGATCATCTTTTTCACATTTTCTATTATCATCACATTCCAGGCCTCCATCTGGATACTTATGAACATGGTGAACTCTTGATGAGCTGGACACCACAAGTAATGTGGCCATCTGGGCATCTTTGACTTGTTCTCACTTCTCATACATGACAAACATGGTAGCAAAGGCTATTGGGGCAAGCTGCTTGGAACAATGTCCCCTGCGGTGCTTCTTTTTGCCACAGGTTATTTAGCCTGGGGCCTAATTTATCAACAATGATAAATGTTTATTTTTTTATTTTAGAACATGCAGTGATTCTAGGATGCCTTAGTGTGTTAGCTCATGCTCTTTTACTGCACATCTATTAAGTTTAAATCCTTAAATGTTTTTGGGAAAAAAGCCAAACCAAGCAAAAATTACTATACAATTGTAATACAATTAGCAGGGCCAGGCTGTAATACAAGGCCAGGCTCTTATTTAATCAGCTGGCTTAACCACAGCTCTTCGATCCCTTGTCTTTAACGCGTTAAACCACACGTCTCTAGATTTTGAGCTGTGCAGTCTTTCTAAAGGAGCACATTTGCCATTTGCACAAAACCCTGTGAGCATCATCTCTTGCCCACTTGTATAGCCACTTTCCGTTGTGTCGCAGACACTGTTTGAGCTGAGCGAGAGCGCAGTTGTACCGCAAGTTCAAAAAGAGTGAATGTTTTCACCTAGGCCAACACGTCTGGCTGGAGAGTGGGCGGTGAAATAGGCCTATTCTGGTAAATGAAACTTACCAGATGCAATCGTTTGCAGAAATCGCGGTATTATTTAGAATTCAGTCATGATAAGAATAGGCTTAAAGGCTGGGAATATATTAATGTCGATGCCTAATTATCTTTCAGTTAAAAACAAATTAGAGAAAATGAATCTGAGTTGGGACCACGATCGTGCTCCCATTTCTACGACCCTGGCTGTCATCATGATTTGCTGAATAGAAAAGTTTAAAACAGGCGTAGTGGTAATCTACCAGTTGTTTCAGAAAAGAGACACATTATGCAAACGTTGTCCACTATTTAATGTTTACAATTATTTTGATGCTGTGTTTATGTTACTGGAAAGCAACAGACAAAAAAATCGATTTGACCTCCTGGCCAGTAGAGAGCAATACTACATACTTTCCGTCAATTCCCCAATCGTTAGCGTCCTCTACATCTGTGGTTTTCATTAGATCTGTTAGCTGTCACACGGGTACGGAGTTTAAAAGTCCAACTAAAGATTTATGCAGGTAAGTATTAAACATTGTGATTTCTCTGTTGGGATTTAAGAGGAGTGCAGACGTCTGGTTTCACTGTTGGACGTTTTGATTGACGTGTCCACCGCAAAGGATTTGCGTTTTTGCAAGTTAGCTAGCTAATGTAAGCTAATTTTAGCCTTCTGTTAAGGAACATAATACAGTGTCAGCATTATATGTTTGTTCTGGTTTTGTACTGCAAATGTTGACTGATGGCTATTATCATCTTATGATACTGCTGCGTGATTATTAGATTTTGGTTGCTGCTCAGCAGTGAGCATTCTGTACCCTTTTTCGGTTTTGCTCACTAAAACAATGCTGTGTCATTCATTAGCTACTGTATAACATGTAATGTTATCCTTCTCCATTGCAAAGTCTCTAATCATGAAAAACTCAAAGGAAGCCGTGCAGACTGCTGCCAAGGAGTTCCTCCAGTTTGTGAACAAAGGAGTGTCTCCATACCATGGTAAGGAACAACACTCACCATGTCATCGTGAAATGTTCGGCTTTTGCTCAGGGGTTACTGGGAGTTTAACTTAAAAACAGGAAAAATATTGTATCATACCACTAGTTCCTTTCTTAACGCTTACATGTAACATTACATTATGAATATGCCTCAGTATATGAATGTGTTTTCAAGGTTGTTTTTGCATCTTGCTATTACAACATTTGTTTATCTATTTAGTGTACTGAAATAAGTGTGCTGTCTGCAACTGTTCTGTCATGAGTTAGATTCTTGTTTTATAAGGACACCATCCATTGCCGCTGTGGGGTTTAATAAAAATGTACACTTAATCACACAAGTTAAGAAACTATTTAAAGGCAGTGCAAAATGTGTATTTATTTCTCTGAATTTGATTAAAAAAATATTAGGAACTGAGCAGTACAGAATATAGTCACACTTGTTGTTTTATATCAAGTACAGGTGTACTGCTCTGACAAACTACCTTCCATGGACCTTTGATCTTAAGATAAGCGGTAGAAATCTTGCAGACTGACTTTCGAAATATCCATTGATTTTGACTTACCTTTGCACTCCGAACAGGCACAGTTCATTCATAATAACCGTGCCCTAGATCTCTCCTAAGATGTCTTGGAGCCACTATGCAATATTGAGCAAGTTTCAACATTAAACTACTATATTGCCTTATTGTACCAATTTTGCACTGAGACAGATTCATCAAATGCCACAGGAATGGGTTTTCCTGTACAGTGGTGCCCCTCTGTGGTCAAATTGATCCACATTTAATAAATTAATAAAATACCTGTTACGGCGCCACCCTGTGCCAAATTGAAATGTTCTCGTGTATGTTACGTCACAGTACCTTTTAGCTACTTAAATTGATATTATCACGTCATAAGTTGTGTCTTGTATGGATATTCATTCAAAACCCACCCACTTAAATGTTTATTGGTCAATGGCAGCCATGTTTCTTGACTTACTAGCCTGGTTTGTGCAATCATGAAATAATTTTATCCATAGCTGTCAAATGGTTGGGTATGTGAAGATTGGACATTTGGTACTATGTATGGTATTTGAATCATTTTCCACAAATTCAAAATGGCCAAAACTCCATGAAGGCTAAGATGGTCAACAAAACCCTCCATGCGGGTGCGTAGGGTATAGGGTGCGTAGGGTATAGGGTGCGTAGGGTATAGGGTGCGTAGGGTATAGGGTGCGTAGGGTATAGAGTTGGGATGCTCCGATATATCATCCTGCTCTAAGTATCGGCAGATTATGGCGACATATGATTAATCGTATTGGCCGACTGCTTTCGTCAATCACCATTTCTGTTATACGTGCGTGGTGGTTTTCAATAACAGTTTGCTCAGATGGGGCCACTGGTTTAAAAGCGGTCGGGCAAAAACGCTGCAAAAATGTTTTCAACAGTTTTAAAAGTGAAACTGTGCATTCATTAAAGTAGGCTACTCTGGCAAATGCTAGCTCACCAATCGCTGGCCTGCAGCTCTGATTTCAATTCCGTAATTGTATAATGCTCTATTACTGAAAGGGAATGTGTAGTCATTGTATAATTTATACACTTCCTATTCATTATCAGACCTATTTTGGAAAGGCTGTGATGTGAGCTTGCAATTCTGGCCAGCTCAACTCTTTGATCTGAAGAAGTGCTTGTTCCATTGATGCCAAATATCAAGTTACATAAAGTTTGGTAATTTGGTACCATAGGAGTAGCGTTTAACGTTGACATGTTATTTTATCAGAAGTTGTGTCCCTCTTGGCACTGTGCCATTTCACTCACAGGAACGGACTAAAAAGGCCTTACAAGGGCCCTTCTGTCTACTTCTGAATCTGTGATGTGGTGGCATAAGGTTAATTCCCTGCTCTCTTTCCTTTTATCAATTAACTCTTTTGTCATTCTTTTTCAGTGGTTGAGGAGTGTAAGTCTCGTCTGCTAGGTGCTGGTTTCACTGAGCTGAAGGAGTCTGATCACTGGGACATCAAGCCAACATCTAAAGTCAGTTGGTAGATCTAGTACAGGTTACTGCATTGCTTTGCTTTATTGAGCTAACCTTCTTTAATGGAGTCAGTGCATTAGGACCCAGCAGCATGCTATACATCTGCATTTTGGTCATTAAGCTATACGTTGAGATTTTTGTAATGAAGCAGCTGCAACAACCGATGCGCAACAACTTTAAATTAAAGTAAAGTACGCTTATGAAGGAGTTAGAAAGAAAGGAAAATAATTATAATATAAATGACAAGAATAGGTTCACAGAAGTGGGGGTGAGGTTTGAGGCTGTGGAATTATTTTATTTACTATATACACGTCTTGAAGTATGGGCCTATTTGGATTTTTACATTGCTTGCTATAATGGTATTTTAAAGTTACTCTGACACTTGTCATGTCAGCTTATATGTGTAATGTTCCCTCCCACTGCCCGCCTCAAGCCACACCCCCTGGTGAACAGCCCCGCCCCTGCCACACAGTCACAGCCACGTTCCATTCACTGTGTGTGTCCAGATGTCACAATAACAAGGATTCCTATTATTGCCCTGTATAGCCCTGCTCAGGGGCAGAATGACAGCTGGGAATCCATCTAGTGACCTTTTGAACACCGATCAGAGGCTCTAAACGCTATATCAGCATGGTTGGGCAGCGGTATCTTTTCAATCCGATAAGACAAAGCCAAATGGGCTCGCTGTAAAGTAACAAAAAAACTATGAAAGCATGATAGGCCATCTAATGGAGTCCACTGGCAACCAACAATTA
This sequence comes from Esox niger, assembly GCA_016801105.1. Lineage (NCBI taxonomy): Eukaryota > Metazoa > Chordata > Actinopteri > Esociformes > Esocidae > Esox > Esox niger. Next base: position 11,916 of record JACXGJ010003190.1, on the reverse strand, counting down.
GTTTCCTACGCTGTCACAATAATTCCTGGCTTGTGAATGATCATTGACATGTCGAGCGGCAGTGCGTTCAAAGCGCTGCCCACCATATTCCAGCAATAGATTTTCAGGTTGGAGACTAACCACCCGTCTCTGGTCCACAGTACTTTGTGACGCGCAACTACTCCTCCATCATCGCGTTTGCCGTGGGAGGACACTTCAAGGCAGGAAATGGCTTCACGATGATCGGCGCACACACAGACAGCCCCTGTCTTCGGGTAAGGATGGAATGACACCCGGTCTAAACCGGGGGAAGATCGAAGTCATGATCATTGGAGAAACGTAGCTAAACGTCTCCCATATGAACATCGATTTATTATCCGTCGCAAACGTTTTGTCCTTGATGAACATGATCCAGGGCTAGAAAGGCAGCACTGCCGATCCCTGCGGGTCGTACATTGTTCGGTCCCTACAAACCCTAGATGCTTTTCCCCGTCCCTGCGGACGGTCAGGTTAAGCCGCGTTCCAAGAAGACCAAACAGGGCTGCCTGCAGGTCGGGGTGGAGTGCTACGGAGGTGGCATCTGGAACACCTGGTTCGACCGGGATCTGACGGTCGCCGGACGCGTCATGGTCAAGGTATGATAACGTAACCGCAACGTTTGCTCAATAGCAGTTCATACGAATCCGTCGACCTATGGTTCGAGTTCACGCGTGGTTTGAGCGTGTCGGTGGGATGTGACAGGGTTTGTGGGAGGGACCTGCGTGACCTTTTTGTTGGGCTGCAGACGGGGGAGAAGCTGGTCCATCGTTTGGTGCACGTGCCCCGGCCGCTCCTCAGGATCCCCCACCTGGCCATCCACCTCCAGAGGGATGTCAACGACTCCTTCGGCCCCAACAAGGAGAACCATCTGTGAGTCCCGGAGGGGGACATGGGAGGAGAGGGTGGTGGAGGATTTAAATGGGTGGAGGCGCTGAATCCCAAATCCTCTCAAACGTACTTCCAAGGTGTTATTGGTCTAGGCAGTAATGAACATTCTAGAAAGTCACGTAGTCCCCATGAGGCAAAAGTCAATTTCTGGCTCAGGGTTTAGGTTAAGGTTCAAACTTACAATAAATTTGAGTTAGAATTGGGGTTTCTTTATGGTCCAGGCATTGTTGGTTAAGGTTAGGCATTACACCTAGGTAAAGTTTATTTATACATTTTACTCTATTGAGGTTAGGGTTAATTTATGATTAGGATTAGGTTAGGGTTTGGGTTAAGATTAGGGCACGGGAATATGCAATTTCTATTTTCTGGTCCCCATGAGGTTAGCTGTGTGTGCGTGTGTGCGTGTGTGCGTGTGTGCGTGTGTGCGTGTGTGCGTGTGTGCGTGTGTGCGTGTGTGCGTGTGTGCGTGTGTGCGTGTTTGCGTGTGTGCGTGTGTGTGTTCCCCAGAGTGCCCATCCTAGCCACTGCTGTGCAGGAGGAGTTGGAGACTGGCAGTTTTTCCACAGGGGATGCCTGCAACGCTACTACCTTTGTGAGAACCTAGCCGTGCTACTAGCCACACGCTACAGCATTACACAAACGGTCGCCTTACTAAGCTAGCATACGCCTTATGTGGGTCCGTCCGTCTCTTCCTCCCCAGGCAGAGAAACACCAGCCGGCCCTAACTAACTTGTTGTGTTCAGAGCTGGGCGTTCAGCCTGAGGCCCTGCTGGACTTTGAGTTGTGTCTGGTCGACACTCAGCCAGGGGTGAGTCTCTGGTCATGTCCTCTCTGACCCCCTCCCCACAGTTGTACTTGCTGTCTCCCTCAGGACGTGTTCAACTGTGTATTCAAAAGTGAGTGGGGATTTATTTATATTGTTCAGCTCCACTTCCATTGTCTGTCTGTGTAGGCAATTGGAGGTGTGTTTGAAGAGTTCATCTACTCCCCCCGTTTGGACAACCTACACAGCTGCTTCTGTGCCCTGAAGGTGAGTCAGCTCTCTACAGCTCCTCCATCACTGTTAGACAGTAACACCAGAGATGAGGTTTAGAAGTGGTGGAAGGAATTAAGAACATGAACATAATCTTAATGTGAACTCCCTGTATAACAGTACCGTTTATCTTCCTAACCGTTACTCCTCTGTTTACCTCCACCAGGCTCTGATGGACTCCTGTTGCTCTGGAAACTCTTTGGCCTCAGATCCTAATATCAGGGTGGTGACACTTTTTGACAATGAAGAGGTCCGTTCCCTCAAGTCATGTGTTATCTAGATTATGTGAGCTTGTGACTCTCCTTATCTCTAACCTGTGAACTAATACTCGGACTTGGTCATTTCTTCAAAGGAAACATTTTGTTCACAAAAGGTTTAGTCAAATAGATTTTTTGGGGGGCAAATTCAAGTAGGCCCACTACCTGGTTCTGTTTGTGTGTAACCAAATGAATACACTCTGGCCTGTGTGCTGTTGTTTCTCCTTGTGATCTGTAGGTGGGGTCAGAGAGCGCCCAGGGGGCGGCGTCCAACCTGACAGAAATGATTCTGAGCCGGCTGTCCTCCTCCGCCAGCAACCTCACAGCCTTCCAGCAGGCGGTGCCGCGGTCCTTCATGATCAGCGCCGACATGGCCCACGCCCTGCACCCTAACTATCAGTCAGTACCACGCAGTAACCTGTCAATCACTCTGTCCCTATAGAAACACCTCGAGTTTCAGATTGCCCCTTCTTTTTGTAGACGCTCCATAACTGTCCGTCTCACGGCGGCTGAATCCCAATTCTCCACCATTTCCCCAGTGTGAGTTCTTATCCACTCACTGTCATGGGTTTAACAATGGCTGGCCCCCCCTCAGGTTGCTGTTAAACCAATTAAAATGTTTTTCTTTGTTTCTGGGGTCGGGATCCACGTTGTCTTCAGCAAGCCCATAGAAATGCCCTAATGGATTTGGTGTCACCTTGACTACCAGTGTGTCTAGTTCCGGTGACAGAGTAACACATTGGCATGAACACTGTGTGCACCGGTGCTTAGCAGGAGTGCCGATGATGTCATCCGAAACCACGGCAGGCAATTCACTATGAAATGGACAAATTGAATTGGTCTCTGCAATAATTATGTGAATGGTTAAATGGATGTTTTGTGAACCAAGATGTGTTTAGTAGCTTTTAATTGGACCTTCGGATGAGGCAATCTTTGGGAAGTGTCTTTTTAGGCTCGGCCTTAGATAAAGTACAATTGGGATACTGCTCTCTGTGTACAGTGAAAAGCATAATTTCAGGCCCTTGACTTGTGCACCCAATAGAAATACTCTGGTATTATTCACGCTGGCTTCATACAACATTGTTTCAGTCTGTCTACAGAAACACGAAATGCCTTTTGAATTATTTTAGGGTTTATGTTTTGCCCGTGAATTTTTATTTTCCTCCAAAATGGTTCTGTCGAAATAGATTAATACTGGAGTGTTGTCTTAAACTGATTGGAAATGATATTGTCACAGAAGGGCTTTCAAAGGAAAAGGTGACAAGAACAATACATCTGGGTTAAGATGTACATTATCGTTTTAAAAGCCCTTCTGAAACATCATCCCGATCACTAGTCAGTGAATGTGTGTATAACTTTGGGTGGGATGTGTTGTTTATACATGAATTATTTTTAAGTAGGATCTGTATAAAAGTTGGATATGAAATGTTCAAGTTGGAAAGCTAGTGATTTTGATGATATTGGGCACATTCATGACAGTACATGATCTGTAACCTGTTTGAACTCTGCAGCACCACATTTACAACCAGAGACCAGAAGTCCTGACTGCATCGTTGGTTTTTTTGTACTGGGAAAATAATTTGTTTTCGTAGATGCTTGTTGGCAGTAATCAACTTACTTTATTTTCAATCTAGGGAGAAGCATGAAGAAAACCACAGACCAGCTTTCCACAAGGTAAAGAGCTCAGATAAAGCCCTTCAGCAATTAACCGAAATCTTAAATTCTATGTCTTTTTTTTAAATAATCTTTGTGGCCTTTCCCATATAATATTTGTGGCAGAAATGTCTATTATAGTGTGTCAGATGGCACTTTTTTATTCAGAGTAACTTTTGATTGGTGCTTTATTCTTTCTCTTGGTGGACCAGTCCGATAACCCAGCAACTGTAAATGCATTTTACTGATCCAAATCGCTATTAGCAAAGCCGGTGCTGAAAGGATAAAACTTCTGATGTATGACGTTTATACAAATATCTGATGTGGTCATATAGTGGCTGAATGTCCTCTCACTTTCTGTTAGGGTCCCGTGATCAAGTTCAACAGTAACCAACGCTACGCCACCACGGCAGTGACCGCCGCCATCTTGAGAGAGATCGCCAGCCGCGTCAACGTGCCTCTTCAGGTAAACACTTGTGCGGTCCAGTCCCCGTGGCTGGTTTCTCTGCGTGACTGGCGGGCTACATGGCTGTGTCACCATGGTTTTTTTTCCTCCTAGCAATGGTGCCAAGGTGAACACTGCATGGAAAGGGAAGCGGGGTGACAGAACCAAGCTTGTTAGGGACAGAGGGGGTGGGCCAGAGAGCCTCTGCCCATCCACAGTACATCATAAAAGGCAGATGTTTTTCCTGCACCTGTCGAGCAGGTGTTGATGCCATTAGTGACCGTGTCTCTGTGCCTCCACTTCCAGGATGTGATGGTGCGTAATGACAGCCCCTGCGGAACCACCATCGGCCCGATCCTGTCATCCCGCCTGGGGATCCCCGTGCTGGACATCGGCGCCCCCCAGCTGGCCATGCACTCAATCAGGGAGATGTGCTGCACCTCCGGAGTGCTCCAATCAACCAACCTGTTCAAGGTACTGGACCCAGTCCTGACCCCCTCAGCAGTGCGTTTTATACAGTCAGTTTCTACATAACCCCACTAAAGGGCAGACAAGCACATTGTCTAGGAAAATCTCCCAACCAAAGGCAAGAACCTAGGAGGAAACTTGGAGAGGAACCAGGCACCAAGCGGCAGCAAGCACTTACTGATGAAACCAAGCTAGTGGTAGAGCCTCTGCACCTCCTCTCCGAGTACGTTTTGGGCCACCGTTTAAGTCTGGGTGAAGCCAAACATAAGGCACTGGTCATATGCCGAAGCATTTTTTGGAAGCGGCAAATATCTGTGCCAACTCGGAGCATCTTGAAATAGTTGTAAGGGTGTCATGCAGCTGTGGTATTTTGTATGAGGTGCATTTGGATGTAATCAGGTCTTACAACCAATATTTACTGAATCGTTTATTTTCCTCACACTTTTGGTGTATGAGGGATGTCGGATCTGTATAACCGGACAGGTTTTTTGTTTGCAGGGCTTCTTCGAACACTTCCCCGCTGTGAGAGACATGGTGACCGTGGACTAACCCGTGCTGTGGATTCGGACAGATCATAACATAGCCTGTTGTTCTTTCTTATTCACAATTTGACATGTATGTATACAGCAGCGTGTTGCACACATTCAGGGATGAGGAAAATTTCATTAAATGATTTAACTGTTGAACTGAAATGGTTTATAAAATAAATCTTTCATTTACATCCCTTGTGTGTCTGTTCACTGTGGGTGTTTTTTGAGTGATTTGTAGATTTCTCCTTTCAAATGTGTTACCCTGTGTGACTACTGTTCAAAGTACGTGTTTGTACTACACTTGCTGGTCTGTTATTAAATCGTGCAATGTTCAGGGGGCTCCCAAAAGGTACATTATTCTGTCCAGGAGTCTTACTCCTGTCCATTACATGGTCTATGCCCAGGAGCCTAGCATGAAGCTGTGCCCACTGACTCAGCATCATCTGAGGTTGGTGTGAATGTGTTATCCAAGCATGTAGGGGTTTGCAAGAACTTTCTGGTTGAGCAAGCATTGAGATATGAACCACAGTGACATTGTGAGATGTGCTTTGGAGGACTTGGTCAGCTTCCAGTGGCTGCAATGAGAAAAGACAATCTGTATTACTGGACTTGACAAATTGGGTTAGGAGTAATAATGTCTTAAGCATCTAATGTTCACCTAAATGGGTCTGAGCTATAGGCTACGTGGGGTAGAAAAAAGTAAAGATGTTAATTTTTGCAAGTTATTTATTAATCTCACTTGACTGTCAACTCGCTCCTCATCCGAACGTGCGCTTTTCCCGGGTTTTACAGACTTCTCTCCATCTCCCTCGTTCGCACTCAAATCCACAGTGGGCGCACTCCTGCTGCCATCGAGAATCCCCGTCCTTGCTTCGTAGTCGGGAGTGGATGTGCAGAATTAGAGAGTCCCTTCTAAAGTAGTCAGCGATCATGAGGTTTTAAACGGCACCTATGAACAGCTCTGTCTGTCTTTTCTCGGGGATAACATGGGATCTCAGCGACTATGGAAGGTGCTATGTCTTGTGACTGTATTCTGTCAGACGGGCATGTCAAGTAGATACGGTAAGAGAAAAAGGAACTGATCGCACAAAAATAAGCAGGTAACAGGTCGACATTAACAGAAGTCTCAGCCATGGCGAAAGCGTAGTGCGTAGTCTAAATCAATCCATACACTTAGAAGTGACAGGGATTTGAAAGAATAGCATGTGATATAGCCACAATATCTAGCTATATTATTTCAATATCATTATGTAAAATGATTAGCATTTATTTTCGTTGAGACGACATCTAGACTAAATGTGTTTAATCATGTGGAAAGAACTTACACATAAGCCTACAAATAATAAGAAATTGATTGATTCCACAAAGATTTGCTGGATGTCTGTTAATTTATGTTGGCGGAATATGCAATTGCGTCACTTTGGTTTAATTTGTGACTTAGGTGTGTTGGGTTGCTTTGATTGATTGATAGGTTCTGAAAAAACAAGGTCGGATATGCATGAATCATTGCTCGGTTCTCAGCAATTATTGTGAAGAATGATCAATTATAGCTCTGTACCCCATCACGCACTCCTTAAACCAATAAGTGAGAGAGCGCTTCTTCAAACCATGCAAAAGTCAGAATATTTGATGTTTGGATTTTTGTGTAGAACTCTTTACACTCGCGAGTCGGATGTTTTTTGCATTAGTGGGTGATGTGATTTTGATTGTATAAAATTTACTAGATTATGTTTTTACCATGCACTTAGTAATTAACACAACATAACTACCTACATTTAATGACACCAACTCAGACTACCGTTGAGAATTGCCAAAATCTATTCTGGAATTTGTAATAGCCTACTGCGATGACAGCCACCCACTTGCTTAGCGCCACACATGGTCTCACGCCCTCAGGCTGGTTTGTAGTTGAATTGCTAAAGTTGGATACTATTAAATAGGCGATTATCTGCAGTTTCCACATATATTGCCCAAGTCTGGTTATGTTCGTTTCAGCACCATGGAGAGCACATGCTTACGGTTCAATAGGGTTTGCATGTCGTTGGCGGTTGGACATTTCAATGCGGTAGGCTATGCTTAACCGATATTGTGGAGGCCGAAAGGCAGTAAAGCACACACACTGACGGAAGAACAGATCGTGGCGCTGGCGCTGGTGAGAAGTCGACCCGACTCTCGATTCAGCCTAGAAATTAAGGTATTTCTTTGTCTTATTTCCGGCTGAAATGCACAGGTGGCAATGATGGGAATCTGAGAAATATATACTGTATCTAGATAGCTGTGACTATAAGCTGTCAATAGTGAGACGTTTGTGCAAGCAACCAATCGTAGCCTGCTCTGAGTGATAGCGCATTGGTAACATCCCCCCGTACATCACTGCGTGACTCACCCATGACGAGCTATCCCGAGACAAATATATTTCACTACAGAAGGACCCCGAATTCAGACGCGTATCCCAATGATAATGAATACAGAATAGTGAAAACTGCATAGATTGTGGATGAAAAAAAATGAATTCACACATAGAAAGCAGTAGACGAATCTCAACAAAATGAACCTAAACAGCGTTTACATTTATACATGAAGTATAGCTCTTCTATTTGGATGTGTATGAATAGTGACCATCTGTCATTTCCAAAAACAAGTTTCTTATCAGAAGCATGAAGCTGCAAAATACAAGGTGGTGATATTTTCTGTACAGTGCACTGGACCTGATCAGTGGGAATCATAAGGAATAGGTAAACATTAAACATCTGAAGCTACAACAGAGATGACAGAACATAAAACAGCTGAGACTCCACTTATATAGTCAACATGATGTATATGTCTGTACTGTGTCCCAATACTTACAGACCATTATTTTATTGCCAAATTACATTAAACTCATATGATTTCCGTTGCAATGACATGTTAAAAATAGGCTGTGTGTTGTAGTGTCCCCCGCTGTCCCAGCCCTGACTCCCAATGGTACTCTAGGCTAGTAGATTGAGAAAGAAAAACAGAGGGAAATATAGAGAATGCGGAGAAAGATAACAGAGAAACAGCAGAGAGATTACAGTTTAGAGAAAGAGAAAGGAGGCTGAGAAAAGAGAGGGATAGCGCTTATGGAGAAAGAGATGGAGGAAAACAAATTCCAAGCGCCATGGTGAGAAAACAGGAAACACCCACTCATATAACTGAGTTGAGGTCTGGAATTCAATTTACAAAAGTCTGATGATTATGCCGTTTGGGAGTTGACACTTTATTTGACCCCAACTGTTTTTTCATGTGGAGTTGAATTTGAAGTGGGATTTTAGCATTTAATTTGTTTTGTTTGTGCTGACTCATGCGTGTGACTAAACTCTGCTATAATACAGTCCTGTGCTGATCAATGACCCATGTATTACCTCTACTATTATTACTGTTGATTAAACATTATTGGCTTAAACGTTTGATAAAGCCTTGGGTGGCGAGACATTGCACGAAGAGTCAAAAGCCAAGAATTGCTGTAGAATACAGAAAAACACCATACACTCCCTGATTCGGGATTTACTTGTACTAATTAGTGGGGTGAATACGAGTCATTTTCTATGTCGCTGTGTGATTGATGGTCAGTTTTTTTCATGTGGTCGGCTAATTGATTGACACGCCCTTGAGGCTCGGGGTGATGCACTAGTGGCCTGTCCAGACTGTGATGGACTCTAGCGTGGCGAGAGTCTCCCCTGTTACCGCTGGAGACTGACTGTTCCGGTCAGAGAATAACACTGATGGACAGAGAAGGACAGCTAGGAGTGTGAAGAACAGGAGGGCCGGAGGGTGTATTCCTTAGTTAACGGAACCAAGTTAAAGAGACGATATAAGAAGCCAGGTGGGATCTAGCCGTGTTAGCCTCTATCCATACTGTACAAATCCAGCCCACAGCTATTTCTGCACACTGTCTGTCTCTCCTCAATCTAACAATTAGCATAAAAGACAAAAATATACCTTGCAAAAATTGAATCAAAGAGGTTATGGCAGATGTATCTGGGCACATATTTGTATAAGAATAATATCAATAGAAATACCAAGATGTAGCAGATACTCATGTGCTTTAAGCCTTTAGTTAAGCTTATCACTAGGGTTTGGAGGGTGAGGCTTGCACCTTAAGTTTATTCCCTTGGTGCCAGTGCCCGGTTAAGCTCAGACGAGAGCAGCTACTGTATTTGAAAGACACAAATCCTATCTGAAGCCCGTGTCTGGATTCTATACGGACGGACGTGCTCTGTTTCTCGTCAGTGTTCCGCCTGTCATTTCTGTGATCTTCGTGTCTGGGGAATCATATTGATGTTTTTTCTCCACGCAGACGCAGCCCTCCCAGCCAGTCGGTCTCCCGTTTCTGTGTTTGATTGTACAGTAGATATACAAACACGTAGCGCACGTACGCACACACGCACAGAATGAACCACCGTGTAGTGTCACATCTGGTCGAGCACTTCCCAAACAGATTCCGGTAAAGGTCACACACGACCTCCTTCGTATACCTCACGCACACGCAGATAAACATACACGCGCACATAAACACAGTTTGGTTGCTATTGAACACACCTGCCTGTCATGTTAATGGACTGTGATATTGATATTCTCATTGATTCCCCGACTCCCGTTGAATTCTGAGCTTGGGTTTTGGCATGACTACTTATCTTCAAATGCCTGAAAATACAAAATAATAGAAAATCTTCTTCTGTCTCCCTTCTCTCTCCTTTTCGTCACTCCCGCAATGTGGGTTTCTCAGGATGTCTGTTTGAGAAGAAGCTCTGCCCCAGAGACCAGTCCTGCTCTGACGGTCAGTTTGACGTTCCTATAAAACTGTCTTTTTATACAAGAGTTAATTGGATTTTGCAGTATGTCTGGCAGACAGATACTTCAAAATCAGAATTTGCAGTAACATCTGGCTGTCATCGTACCCTTTGGCCAGTCAGCATGCTTGAATAGAGACTAGCAGACACATGTCAGGAAGTGTTGACAGCAGAGGTATCAGAACATTGTCATGGAGGGTCATAAACCGAATGCCCGATTGGTTTCAGAATTATAATTAAATTAGGTCTGTAGCCCAATGCCAATCAATAGCAGCAAACAAGCATCCTAAACGGAATCCTATTCCATTCATAGTGCACTGCATTTGACAAGAACCCTATGGACCCTGGTGAAATGTAGTGCGCCATGAAGGGAAAAGGGGTACATTTGGGATGAAGGCTTTTTGGTCAGTGGGAGCCAAGTTGAAGTAGAAAAAGCAGACGACTTTGGTGTATCAAGACTGGTGCTGAGTGGCCCAGGTTTAAAATCAGTAGACCAAAAGACAAACCTTCACACCTTCTGTCGTTCTAACTGCATCCAAGAGCAGGGGTTAATTTGGGATGCTCGTCTGTTCGCTTTTATCCCTTCCTCCTAGTCAGGTATGTTTTCCATTGCTCCATCGTCCTCTGTATCCATTTATCTCCAGTCTCAACATGCAATACAAATTACACTCTGTACCCTGTATAGCAAATGCACTGCATTTGACCAGGTACCAGAGATAACATGGTGCCAGTTGGGCTGGAGGGTACACATTATACATTGTTTCAACCTGTTTAACCCTTGTGTTGGTCATAATGCTTGCCCTGTCATGTAGGAGACACTTCATTTCTCACCTGTCTGTGCCTATACTCAACCCCTGTCCAAAATCCTCTGTGTGTATGTATCTTATGTGTGTGAATGCATGCGCGATGAGAGGCTGTCTCTTAGTGTCTGTGTGTAAACACACTGCACCTCTCCGTCACCTGGTCTTAACCAATCATGTCTATTTCCTGCCGACTCCATGGCAACAGTGACATCAGCCGGCTGACGGCAGTGTCTCCGTGTTTATGTTTGGGGGGGGGGTAAGAAGAGTGAGAATAGAGCTACACGATGACTCATCGAACCCCCCCACACACACGGACAAACATTACCATATTGTAGTGTGTGGTTGTGTGTGTGTGTGTGTGTGTGTGTGTGTGTGAGTGTGTGTGTGTGTGTGTGTGTACAATTATTAAAAGTCCTCTTGTATCATTACATATGTAAGATTAGAAAGTACTTCATGAATATTATTGGGTTTTGTGATTGTCAGATATTACGCATATTCCACATAATTCCCAATATCATCCAGAAAAGTTCTTAACAAATCAATTTCTTATATTTGAAGAATTGCAAACCCAGTGTAAAGATTTAAAGTCATTTTGACAGATTTTCTCCCCCTGTTTTGGTAATGAGGCCAAGGTGCGTAGCGGCGGTAGTTTTTTTATGAACCAGAGTGTTGTTACATAATGAAAATGACGGTTCAGTGTTCCCCCTAACTATACAGTGTTGTTATGATTTTTGGTCGAGCTGTAGCATATTACATATCGCAAAGTAGTCTTTTCTGAAGATTGAGAATTTAATAAAGATTAATCTTGCTAATGCAAATCCTGGGTGAAATTGTACAAAATTAAGATGAACATTTTAATTATTATTTTTTTTTATACAGAAAAACAAATTTTTGAAGTTAAATTATTGGTTTATTATTCAAATTTGGAACAGACATGTTAAAACTGATTTGGTGGAAATGGTGAGTGTGTGTCGGTGTGTGTGTCTGTGTGTGTGTCTGTGTGTGTGTGT
>JACXGJ010003189.1:0-56386 GCA_016801105.1 Esox niger | reverse complement strand
GGGCAGCGGGGAGCGCTGGCTGCGGCTCCTGTGCAGTGGGGAGCGCTGGCCGCGATTCCAGGGCAGCCAGGAGTTCCTGGGAGTGCTCCAAAGCCCTTTTGGTACCTTGCAGGACTTTGTACATACTCCCATATTGCTCCCCCCAAAAAATTTCCTGGGGCTGCCTTTTGGCCTTCCGTCCTGCTTGGTCCTTTAGGTGGTTTATTCTGTCATAAATCTGGTTGAATTGGTGGAAGGACACGGGCGCAGAGACGGTATGGAGGTAGTGATCCATATGTTTTAATGTAAAGGAACAAAAGAAACAAACTTACAACTCAGCGCAGACACAATGACTGGGTGAAATAGCCTACGGCTAGCAACCAAAATAAACCACCACTACTGTGCGCAAACATTCAACATAAGTAGGTTCCCCAATTGGAGGCAATAACGAACACCTGCCTCCAATTGGGGAAACCAAAGCACATAGAGGTGGCTAGAGCCATCTCCTTTGGCCATGTCCTGACTATGGCCCCAGCCAGCGCAAAGATGGCTAGGGGCATAGCCAGGACATGACAAAAGGTCTGTAAGGCTGTAATTGCTGCAAGTATAGGATTCTTTGACGAAGGCAAAGTTTGTGGGGGGGACAAATATAATTTCAATTATAAATCATTATTTCTAACCCTATCAGTGACTATACTTCCTGTTCATTTAATTATATATCCAGTTCAAACTAATTTCTTGTATGATTTCATGAAAAAGAAGAAAATGTATCACAAACATTTAAAGGGTAGTGTATCATCACACACTTTCACCACAGAAATGCTCACCGTTCTTTGGGCATCATACTGCCTTTTTGTATCCTGTGTGTGTCAATTGTTGTTTTTACTTACAACAGACAATGTTGCACTGCCACTCCATATTAAAAGCAATATATATTGTGCTATGGGATTTCAAAAGTAAACACACTCGAATCTCAATCTTAATTTGTTGTTTCTGATGCTGGTAAATATTTAGCAATTGAAGTTTATTTGGCTTATGTTCTACCACCCTTCAGTTTAATACAATTTGAAAAAATGGTAGCATAATTAACCACATCTGGTGGTTAGAGGGCCATCGGTACAATTAATATGTAAATGTGGTTAGAAGAATTTGAGTATCATCCTGCAGCTCAAATAGCAAAGAACAGAATGTAGCTAACTCTGGTAAGGTAAGCCAACCAAGCTAGCAAACCACTCACCTCTCTTTTGACCTTGAGGAAGTGTGTGTGTTTATATGTGCATACTTATGATGAGTGTTTATAGAAGAAGAGATATTGAGTTTTTATGCTAATAACCTCTAAAAAGAAGTTTTAAGAGGATCTTTTAGGTGTTCTTCAAATTAAAACGTGGGGCAATCCTTTGTTCTAAAAGGAAATGTAAAAAGGGGTGCTTTTTAAGATTCAATAGGGGTCCCCTAACAACTTAAATTTGAATAACCATATAAAAACCACCAATAACCTTTTCTTTTTTGTCTGTGTGCGTGAGTGACACTGAGAGAGTTTGACAGTGTATTTGTGTGGGAGTTACTGTTAAATCACCTTATATTTAACAACACTAGAAATAATTGAGAAAATAAAGTTAATTAATTAATAAAAAGTATGATAATGGACAAAAATGGTGTGCAAGGAATGTATGAGTGCATGAGTTTTTGTGGCTGAGTGAGTGTAGCGTTGAGCAGTGTTGTGTCATGGCTGGTTATGGGATTTCAAGCACCTTCTGTTCAATGGTAAGTGGACGAACAGTGTGGCTGTGAGGCTTGATAATGCTACAGACCTTTGTAAGGCATTGTTTTCTATAGATATCCTAGATGTATTGGATCTTGTGTCGAGTTGGTCCCATACCAGGCAATGACACACCCTGTCAGGACCCAGGCTGTTGATACGACCTTCTTGAGTCCTCTTAACTAGTGGGGCCGTAGTCACGCCCTATTGACAACACTGGTTGGTGTCTGTGGTCCCTGACAAGTCACTGGCCACATGAGTGTCGAGGACATTTTAACTGCTGACTCCCCAGTTGCTCGGTTGATGTGGAATGGGGTGTGTTCCATCCTCTGCTTCCTCTAGTCAGAAATAATTTCTGTTTTGCTGACTTGTGGGAGAGGTCATTGTCCTGGCACCAAATTACCATTTTGCTTACCTCCTCCCTGTTGGCTGGTTTGTTATTGGTTATAACGCCTGAAAACACAATGGCATGAACCACCTTGATGGCGCCGGGCGAAGCCAGCAGATGCACGTGAAGGATAAAGCAAAAGGTTGATGACACACCGCAGGGGGGATACAGAGTCGGTGATGAGGAGGCATGGTTGCCAATCCTCATGAATTGAGGTACTACCATCAGAAAGTCCAGCATACTCTTGCACAGCATGGTTTCGACCATGCAGACTCATCACCAAGGTCGGGGATGAGTTTGGAGGGAACAGCCTTGAACGCTGAAAAATAACAAACGGCATTCTCACATACATAGTTGTTGCTTTTTTTTTAAGGTGTGTTGCAGCTATTTGATAAGCGATGGAAATGGCATTTGTTGTGGCTATAGGCATATCGGAGTGTGTCCAGTAACAATGGCAAACTACCTTTGATGTAAGACATGAAATGCCACTCAAATAACTTCATGGTGAAATTTTATTGGGGCTCCCTAGCAATCAGAGGCCCCCTAGCTGTCGGGGGCCCTAAACGACTGCTTATGTTACTTATGCTTGGAGCCTGCCCTAGTGACAGAGGTGAGTGAGGCTGGATGCTAGTCATTAGGACACACCTTTTCTTCCGCTTGAAGCAAGTGGAAAGTACAGCCTGGGACAGTTTGAAGATGTCAATGAAGATGCTTGCCAGCTGGTTGGCACACACTCTGAGGACGCGACCAGGGATGCCATCTGGGCCGGCTGCTTTGTGAGCATTCTGTTGAAAGTGAGCCTTGAAGAGTGAGAGCACCTGATATTCAGAAGCCGGAAGAGTCCTTAAAGGTTGGATCAGTATTATTTGCCTCTAAGCAGTTCATACTCCACTAGTGCCTCTGAGACAAGTCATATGGTGCTGTGAATACATGGCCGAAGGCCTCATGTGAACAAGCACGCACCCACTCAACCCATTTTTTTAATTAAATACAAATAGAGGAAATAGAATCAGAATATACAATTTATAACACGGTTCTGAGACAGAGGCCTTGTTAATGTGTGCAACTGGTGTAGTGGTCAATCACGATATATTCGGTATACCTGTCATTATAGATTTAGGTTGCACACTCTCTCAATTTTTGTTTTCTGAGTATACAGACTAATTTTCTCTTTTTCACTCTACCTGTTTCTGTTTTGTTTTTGTAAAGTCAGAAATTACATTATACTTTCAGATGCATGAAGTTCCTATCAGACTTGAAGCTGACACTAACAGGTTTATTGTAGGTATGAGTTTACAGTAAGCTACCATCATGACTGACACTTTGATTGACATTATTCCAGCAGAAAATGTGGGAAAATCTGTGAGTCACTGGTGCATACATGACCCCCCCCCCCCACCCCACACACCCAACCTTCCGTTAATCCCCACCACCACATATTTTCATGTAATTAGATCTAAGCCTGTCGAGTCACATTGCACCCACACACTTCCATAAACCAAGCTCTGATAATGAGAGAAATGCAATGGTGACCAGATTTGACCACTCCATCAAAACACCCCAGCCACTTCAGAGTTAAACAAGTCCCTATCCCACCCACCCCCACACAACAATGGAAATGTTCCTTGGTGTCTGTGTTTATGTGTGTGTGTTTGTGCGTGCGTGACTGTAAGCTAATGGAACTCTTTCCCAGTGGATGCACTGTCAACGAGAACCTATTCCTCCCACTCAAGGCAACAGTCTGTGCTGGTCTACACTGGTTAAAAACGCATGAAAAACATTATTTACGGAACTTTGTTGTTTATTTGATCTGACTGTGATGGGGATAGTGTTTCATTGCTAATTATTAAAAACAATATTGAATGTCAAAGCAGGTTTCTCAGAGCAAGAGTGCTGACTCAGGATCAGTCTTTAATTATGTTTGCGATGATTTGTTTTTAACATTTACACATGTTGCATTATAATGCAACAAATGACTTGCCGTGACTATGTGGGTAACATTACATGACTAGGGTGTTAATGTAACATTACATGACTAGGGTGTTAATGTAACATTACATGACTAGGGTGTTAATGTAACATTACATGACTAGGGTGTTAATGTAACATTACATGACTAGGGTGTTAATGTAACATTACATTACTAGGGTGTTAATGTAACATTACTAGCCTTGTCTAGGTCATTACTATAACATTATTACCCAAGCATCATCTTAACATCCTTGACAAAACATTTTGGTTTTAACAATTCTACACTGACTGTTAGTTATGAACTTCACATATGAAAAGATTTTACCTGCGGTGTCAATTTATGACTGAAAAAGTAATTTATGACTGAAAACACTGACAAGAAAGTTAATTAGGAGAATTTGTACATTGTTATTTTCAAGCATTCATTCAGTTTCGCAGTTTTTGGGATGTGCGTATGACCACAAAACATTCTACACAGAACATGGGCGTAGCTCAACAATTTAAAATATAGACATGTACGTAAGCATAGATTCAATTGGCTACAGCTCTTTCTGTCTAATAAAGCATAAAAATGCTTGACCAAAAATATTTTCCTGAATTTTACATCGGCCATAAACAAATGTATCCAGCAGCACACAGTACCAATGCCTGTTGAAAGCTATAAAAGGGTTAGCAAATATTGCTGTTAATATATCTGCTGGGGTTACCTCCTCAGTGACACAGACAGCATCATTACGGTTTGCAACATCAGAAGAACATTCACTTCTCTAATGGAAAGCTGCTTTGTCTTACAGCAGTACTATTACAGTTGGAGTTGCAGTTCTCAGTAATTAATCCAATAAATGCATTCAATGGGTGAATGTTGAACATTTGTTGTACACTTAACCAGAGAATGCACGCGTCCCATTTTTGTGCGTGCCGCTGTAGGTGTGATGGAGCCAGTCATGGACACTGCACTGTCTCACTGATGATGGAATGACCTGTAACAATGAGAGAACGATAATTGGCTAATCGTCAGCCTTCAACAGACTTGTTTAACCCATGAGTAAACAGTCTCTGTGTGTGGGTGTACAGACATTATGATCCTGGCATGGACACATTGAAGAGAAGGTTTCACCTGGGTTTAGGGAAAGGGTTTAAACTGGGCCGGTGGTATACATGATCCAAATGACTAATAGGTCATGGCGAGCAACGGCAACTTTGTTTATGAGAATTCAGCATACATTGTTTCCTGAGCAAAATATTATGTCAATATTATTCAGAATATCTGACACGTCACAACTGAATGCAAGCTAACAATTCCTTCAAGTGCGGTTGAAACTATGCTGACATGGATAATAAGCTAGGCTACTAAATAAAAAGGGATAATGTAAACCCTGTTATGACTTCCTACATGAAATACTGAGAAGAACCTTTACACTTGGGTACAATATGATGATATATTTGGTATGGTTTCCCTAAACATTTTTATTATATTAGGATTGGGCAACCATGCTCTAAATGTTTCTTGAGAAAAAGCCTTTGGAACACTGTCTAGGTCTATATCATAACTATTACATATCCTCCTCATTGGCCAAGTGGATATTTCCTCTAGACCTAGTAGAGATGTGCATTGGACCATATTTTTACTATCCGAACAATATGGGTTGTTATTCGAAATGTATTTGGTTAACCTATATACTTCTCATGTAACCGAAATGTTCTCATGTAACATCAGCTCAATGACCGTTCGTGTGACAAAAATGCAACTGCATGTATGGAGGAAGCCGTCTGGTTTTCACGCAAAACTACAGAACTAGAAGACACAACACTGAGATTATTGCAAGGAAAACCATAGTTAGTCTAGAGAAGCTAGTTAGCTATGCTAGCCAGCGATATGCTATTTGCTCAACTCACCGTTTTCTGCACTCTCAACCCCCGTCCGATTCCACACCTGAACTCTACATAGCATTTTGTGGCCAATTATTGATTCAGTAAATATATTCCATCTTCAAGTGAGTTAGTTGCCTTTCGTTCACTTGCTAAAAGTAGGCATAAAAGTATATATTGCGTCATTCTGACTGGGCCCGACCACACTACCGCAACAAACACGTGTGAAGGAGCGCATGTTATATGTAACTTTTTTAAAGTCATGGTATATCGTCATGTTTTAAGTTTTACGTTGGATTTTGAAAAGTATTTAGAAAAATAACATTCAAGTCTATATATTTCAAGTAAAAAAATACATATACTTAAAAAACGGGTGTTAATTGACTACACACACAAGTATTCGAATATTCGACTATACGTGTCCATGCCTAGTACCTAGAACCTAATCGATTGGTTGCATTCAACAGCATTAATTTGTATTAATGTATTTACACACAGACAGCCCATTTATTTAGGACCCTGCCATTTCCCAAATTCCAGTTTAACCACTGGTGAGGAGTTGGCGTTTGGGATAAATTATTTCTGTTCGGGTTAGCAAACATACAATTTTGAATGAAAAACCCCTCATGGCAGGGGTCCTCACAAAGACAGCAAAATGTAAAAGGTGTGTGTAATGTTGTGTGTGTGTGTGTGTGTGTGTGTGTGTGTGTGTGTGTGTGTGTGTGTGTGTGTACAGTAGGTGGGTGTAAACTCAGGTCAACTCATTTAAGGGCACCTTGGGGTTCTTGGCACTCGGAATGCTGACAGAGTCATTTGTCAAACAGAAAACCAGCAGATTTACAGGCTTCTGTGTTTTATTCACCTTTTAACCATTACAACACCAATATGCAGAACACTAGTTTAACTATTAAATCCAAAATCTTGTGTTGCCAACTTTTGCTTTCTTAAAGAAGAAATGTGTAAGTAGAGAATGCAATTGTCTACAAGGTGAATAGCAGGAACTATGCATTTACAGCACTGGGTAGCTTTAGCAGTTAACCGTTATACAATGTGTGGTTTGGAATTCACATGTTTGTAGCCTGTCTTGCCCATGATATATAACTATGTCCGGAAATAATTGGACACTGACACCATTTTGGTTGTTTATCAAAATATATTCAAGTTACATCCAGCCAAGTGAAGAATATTCTCCAGGATGTAGGCATATCATTATCCAAGTCTACCATAAAGAGAAGACTTCATGAGGTCAAATACAGTGTTTACAACAAGGTGTGAGCCATTCATAAGCCTCAAAAATGGGCCTTTGCCAAAAAAACATCCAAAAAGCCAGCCAAGTTCTGGAAGAGTATTCTTTGGACAGATGAAACTTAGATTAACATGTACCGGATTTATGGGAATTATATTTTGGGGAAAAGGCTTGGAATGGCGTATAATCTGAAGCATACCACATCATTTATAAAACACAGTGGAGAAAGTGGGATGACATGGGCATGCATGGCTTCCAATGGCACTGGGTCACTAGTGTTAATTGACAGTTTGACAGAAGATAGAAGCAGCCTGAACTCAGATTCATCCAATTTCAGCGAAGTTGATCAGACAGTGCTTCAAATTACAGATAGATAATGACCCAAAATATACTGCGACAGCAACCCAGGAGTTTTTTAAGGTAAAGAAATAGAATATTCTGCAATGACCGAGTCTATCACCTGATCTCAACCCGATCAAGCATGCATTTGACTTGCTAAAAACAAAACAAAAGCAGCAAGATTTATTTACAAACAATTACTGAAGACAGCTGCAGTATTTGACTTGCTGAAAACAAAACAAAAGCAGCAAGATTTATTTACAAACAATTACTGAAGACAGCTGCAGTAAAGGCCTGGTTTCATATGATATCGTTGTACAGCCCCTTGAATTAATGTTCAAAGTCTGCACGTGGTGTCTTACAGAGCCAAAATTATGAAAGTTGTCCTGTTGTAGGATGAAAAGGCTCCAATCAAGCACCATCCACAGGGTATGGCATGGCATTGCAATATCGAGTGATAGCCTACCGTCTCCAAGATCCATTTCACGCTGTACAAATCTCCCACTTTACCATCACCAAAACACCCCAGACCATCACATTGCCTCCACCATGCCTGACAGATGGCATCAACCACACCTACAGCATCTTTTATTTGGTCTCTTTATTTGTCTCACAAATATTCTTCTTTGTGATATCAACACCTGAAACCTAGATTTTACTGTATCTATTTAGTGTGTGTTATTTTGCCCATCCTAATCATTTATTTTTATTGGCCAATCAGATATATGGCCTATTCATTGCAACACTGCTTAGAAGGCCACCGCTTCACTGTTGATGTTGAGACTGGCGGGTACTATTCACAGGACCTGTGATGGCATCTGTTTCTCAAACTAGACACTCTAATATATTTGTCCTCTTGTTCAGTTGCGGATCAGAGCCAGTTTTCACTGTTCTGTGAAGGGAGTAGTACACAGCATTGTCTGAGATCTTCAGTTTCTTGGAAAGTTCTTATATGAAATGGCATTCATTTCTCTGAACAACAAAAGACTCAGTTTCAGAAGAAAGTTCTTTGTCTCTGGCCATTTTGAGACTGTAATCAAACCCACAAAACTCAAATAGTAAAAACAAGACCAGGTTAATTGCTTCTTTATTCAGCACATCAGTTTTCAGCTGTGCTAACATCATTGCAAAATGGCTTTCTAATTAGAAATTACTTTTTTTAAATGATACATATGTTGAGCAAACATAACATGCCATTGGAACACAGGACTAATGGTTGCTGATAACGGGCCTCTGTACACTTTTGTAGATATTCCATTAAGAACAATCTACAATAGTCTTTTACAACATTAACAATGTATACACTGTATTTCCAATGTTATTTCAATGAACAAAACATTTGAAGGACATTTCTAAGTGGCTCCAAACATTTGATTTGTATATACTGTATATTAGCCTACTTTAGCAATGTTGCTGTATTTCTAAGCTTCTATAGTATAACTTAGATGAAATGTTTTATAGTCCTTGTTTAAAGGGATAGTTCTTCCTAGATTCATATTTGGTATAAATAACACTTACCTTAAGTGGTTCTCAATGGATACATTTTTCATGACACGCCATTATTCGCATCTGTCCCAGCCTGGAATTAGCAATATTAGCATTGTGGTATGTTGTGGACCTGCAACTTCAGTCTCTTGTAAGCAAGGACTTCCTGGTCAAGCGAGCCCATGATGTTGGCCCAAATGGCATCCCTGCAACCTCAGTGTATGCACAGCTGACGTGTGTGTTCCCAGAAATCTTCAACATGTCTGTGACCCAGGCTGCAGTTCTCTATTCCTTCATGAAGACCACCATCATATCCAAGAAAATCAAGGTAACATGTCCTAATGACTATTGCCTCACTGCACTCACCCTTATAATTCATGAAGTGCTTCAAGAGGCTTGCCAAGTGAAAGGCAGATTGCCAGAATCACTGAACCAACTCCCAATTTGCCTTCTACTGAAACAGCTCAATGGAGGATGCAATTTCCATTGCTATTCACATAGCCACATCAAGGCATTGGATCCCATACCAACAAGCTTAGAGAAATTTTCTCTTAGCAAAGCATTTCACTTCTTCAAGTCTTGAACTAAACAAACTTACTAACAGCACTCACACACTCATTCATACAAATTCACAATTTATAACTGCTACTACCAGACATTTGTACTGTTCATTAATGCTCAGACATTGTTACTGTTTACTACTGCATGATTAAACATCCCCACTTACCCACCGGATTCATGTGTAAATACTGCAAATACTTTATTTTGTGTGTACCCTAATCTTGATTCATACTTATATATAATACATTAGTATCCTCATTACTTACAAAATTTGAAATGAAAAAACGGGTATAATATAATAAATAAGCAGCTGGCGGTTTTTTTTTGGTCAAAAGAAAAAAAAGAACATATGGTCATTCAGCTGAGTTTTGTCTAGCGCAACTAAGAGGAGTAATAAAGGTTAACTGTCTCAATAAAGGAAACATTTCAAACCTTGTCAACTCTTCAGATTCGGCATCTTTTTTTCATTGATCCAATATCTCTGCATTAACTGTTTATTTCGATCACTGTGGACTACATTACTACTCCCCCCGGTATGCTCCGGTAGCCTAACTCGATGCCCACCTCTCTCTCGCACCCGTAATGTGTTCCAGTACTTGCCGATTAAGACATTAATAAGCACTGCCAACTTGACAGATATCCTAACTACTATATGCCGCCCAAACAAAGTCAGAGTACATCACTGACATAAAAACATAGTTGTTTTTGGAGAATATGCTTGAGGATCTGTGATTCCTATTGCAATATTGAGAAGACCCACTGATATCTTCAAATGAAAGGTAAACAAACATGGTTGTATGTGACATTACATTTTCATATTTATTTTAAATAAGCACAACATGAACAAGCTCAGAGTATGGAAGTAGAGCTGTGTATATGTGGGTATTGGTGGATTTGTGTCTGAGATCATGAGGATGTGTGTGTGTGTGTGTGTGTGTGTGTGTGTGTGTGCGCGATGCATGCCAGTGGGAGTTAATAATTGAGTCCACGGCTTGACTTTATGAGTTTTATGCCCTTCTCTTGGGCACAGCAGGGATAGTTAGCTAACGCTCAGACACTACATAGCCTTGCCCACACAGAATAAACTAGACCACAGTTCCTCTCCATGTCATGGTGTGTCTCACTTGACTACTATGCAAGCAGGTAAATCTCCTGTTCCTTAGAATTAGGCTATTACACGATAACTTGAAGTACATCCAACCTCAATCTATACCTGTAAAAAAATGGTGACATAAAAAACATTTAATATACAAAAATGACACAGTCCAAAATTAGCCTTTTCAAAACAAGAGATTGCTCGATCATTTAAAGAAACCTGTTGGTTTAATACAAGCCATGTACATAAACAACAGACTGGGGTGTATTTGTTCCACCAAAATAATGTTTTAAGTTGCAAACATTTTGTAAAACAGAGATCCTATCGGACAAGTTCAGATGTGTTCCTTCCCATTTGGTCCTAGGATTAAACTAGCATTTTTCCAACTGAAACATTTTGTTTAGCAGAATGACAACACCCCTGATAATACCACAGATGGGGAAATATGTACAACGGAGGTGGCTTGTCTCAATTTCTATGGATGGTATATTTAAATCCCTGATGTAATAATCTAGCAAACGTTTGGTTATTGGTCAGATCCTCTAACCACTAGACTACCTACCACCCATGTTTCAAAGGATAGTTTACTCCCTATGTGGAAGGCTGTGTCTTTAACCATTACATCACTAAGCTACATGTGTGTGCTAAGCAACATGAGTGTTCTTCATTGTTAAACGAATTTGTCGAAACTCTGCAGTTGTCGAAAGTTGTTCTCTACATTAGCCAACATCCAAAACAGATATAACATGTTTGGTACATTACATTCAACACCACACCAATTGGGATATACTACCATGTAATAAAATTGCATCTCATCATTAGATCATTTTGTCACACATTAACATCACACCAAGTTTGAATATTTAGCTAAACAACATTAAGCATTGTGTTTAACTGACAAACACTTCTTATTAAATTTACTTCCGCCACATATAGCATCTATGAACTGTATGGCTTTTGCCACTGGCCGTTTTAACAGCTTATTAGCCAGTAAAAGGTTTTGTTATGTTAGGCTTACTATATAATGTAGCTATTAAAGTTTTTAACCAGCAAAGTTTTAGTCTACCCTGAAAAAACCCTAATGCATAACCTGTTTTTCCGTGGTGAGGATCAAACACCGGTTTCCCACAGGGCAGACGCATCTCTAACCACTACGCAGTTCGCATCTCTAATCAGTTACTCAGTCACTCTGTCAGTCAGTCACTCACTCACTCACTCAGTAAGAGACATTTGCTCATCTTGGCCGGCTCCACTTACTAGGTCCGGCAGAAAATGCTAAAAAAAGGTTCCATAACTAAAGTAAAGGTCCAAATAACCGTTGTTTGTGTATTTTATCCCAAATAAGTGTTGGAGTACACAATTGATTTTAGATACATTTGGACTGGAGGATGGATTCATAGTAATGTCTGGCTGCAAATTTCCCACAATCCCCTTTTCTCATTATAGACACAGTTAATTTGTATAATAAGCAGATTTTTGTGTCTCAGCAATAACAATGGTATTTGTTGTACACAGAGCAGAATTCCGTAGAGATGGACACCCAGCACTGGAATTGCATATCAATTGCTTGCCTATGGGAAGGCTGCACCCACAAGATACAAGGGATTTCATTAAACAAGCTGCAGCAGACAACTAAGGAAAGCAATATACTCATACTTATACATATACTCAATTTAAAATATACATGTTACTGGAAAGAAAGAGAAAACACCGCTATGTGGCTGCACACTTTGAGAATAATTGTACATTTAGCACAGCAAGGCTTACTGTTAGCAAAGCTATTAGCCAAAGCTAACATAGAAGTTTCCAGTTTCAAGGTTTATTCCAATGCACTGAACAACACAGCGCCATTCTGCACAATGAAATTCTTGTGACATAGCACCCGACAACTACATAGGAAGAGTTAAAAAAATACAACTACACTAAATTGAAAGATGATTGTTGTAGTAAATTGGCTATCAAGATCCACCTTTTACTGGCAGTTAGAAACCCAAGAAATCAAAATATCAGAAAACCCAAAACAGTTTTAAAGGACTTAGGGGTTTGGCAGTGCAATGAATTAATGGCCACATAGTAAAGGGCAATTTGGACCATCATTCAAATTTTAACCATAATGCAAGATAATAGCTCAATTGATTTTTTCAGAGTTGGGTAAATATACTCCATATTATGTAATACTTTGATTGTCTAAATGCAAGGAATAGACACCCATGATTCTCATTTGACCACCTGTCTCATCTATAGCGTATCATTCAGTGGTCAATGGAATTATCTTAGTTATATCCATGTCCAGTGGTGGTTTTAGTAATTTGGGGACCCTAGAAACAGACTGGTTGAGGCCCAAACATCATCTATTCTTTACCTTATTGTCCTTATCAAAGCCATACTGGCAACTTTCTAAACATACCTTCTTTCTTTCTAATGGAAATGCCGTTTCCAAAGACTCTAAACTAAATCAATTAGTTTAGAATCTTATAAGAAACAACTACAGTGAAGCATAGAGCAATTAGCAGGTTTTTATTCATGATCTATCAAGAGCATTCATACACCTTCCTTTTCTCACTATACTGTAGCTTTCCATATCTGTCAGCTGGTACTGGGAGGACCACATATACCTGGATCAGACATTATATTCTGTGTTACTACACTGTCAGAGGATTTATGGGGAGCCAGGGGAGGGTATATGTTAACATCCCTATCACCATCATAATCAACATTTGCATCATTATAATCAACATGCGTGATGTTAGAACAATGACATGAGGGAATTTAATCAATGTCTTCTTAACCTCTGTCTGGCAGCCGTTCATGATAACCGCTTTCTTATGTGACTTTCAATCCTTCATATTAAATAATAGCCACAGCCACTAAGCTACTACTGTTATGGACACTCATGCTATGTTCCTCCTTATTTTGTCTGCCCCACTCACATACAAACATTTCATATACAAAACTTTTATGTCCATCTCAAAAAATAAATAGAGAAAAACTATATAAATATTTGTTTAATTATTTCAGTAAGAATTTAAGGGACTGTAAGTCTTCTAGGGCCATAGGCAGCTGCCTACATTGCCTAAAAACAGTGACCACCACAGGCCATAATGAACTTTATGTGTGAAAATTAACTAGTCATGAGTTTTTAAATGTGTAATCATAATTAGCTGAACTAACAGACTGGCTCACGTTTATCGTTGGCTTCCAAAACAGTTAGAAATAATACAGTGTACCCTATTAACGACAACCTCTGCATCAATGGTGAATCGGGGATTGTCCAATTCCTCTTAAAACAACCTTTGTTTTCTGGTTAGGACAGAAATGCCTTTCTCCAAACACATTGGGTGAATCAGAATCCCTAGTTAGTCATTGTTTTAGCTGTCAACCTAGTCCTGTCAATCTGTCATTGTGGTTTTTCTATGCACAGTGTTATATGTAGCATTGTAGCTTTACAATCACTAATGCAGTGTTGCCGTCTGTCATAAGCTAAAGCCATGGTTGCCACATGCCAGTATTATTTATTCTTGCCCTGCACCTTACCAGAGCGAAAGACTAGTACTTTCTTAATCTACAATTGATTGCGTGAAGTTCCATCATCATGTGCCATCAGAAGACATCACTTAATGTGCCTTTAATTTAAGAGTCTACAGTTAAAGACAAAGGTAATGGTAACTAATCATGAGGCTTCCCAAATGTATTCTAAGTGTAGAGGTAACACATACTGGTCTTTTGTATAGATCCTCACCTCAGGTATTCCCAGACGTTTCCTTATTCCAAAAAGGTAAAGCTAATTATCAAGCCTTTGACTAATTATATCAAGTGTGAAAGAATGAGATTGAAACATAACATTTACTTTTTTATATCTTTTTCTTTGCTCTGTATTTTAAAAAGCATCCTATTTGTTTAATGTGTTAGTATTTATGTAACTTCTAATAAAAATGATATGAAACAAAATACTTAGTTTGGCTACCATTTCCTTCTTCAGGTATTATGAATGCTAATGAAATGAATGCCTTTTACAGTAAAACACAGAAACCAGAGATCAAGCATTGACCAGCAGCAAAGTATTGTATTGACTCTCTTAGGAAGCTGGAGAGTAAATTACTATTATAACAAGGTGAAGGATCCATAGGAGGGGGAGGGAGGAAGAGTAGGAGGGGAAAAGGAGTAAAAGAGAGGAAAGAAAGTCAATGTGCAGACACTGTATGTGCCCATTGTCATGAAAACCTGTTGCTTTTAAACTTGGACCTTCACGGCTAAAAAAATGACACTTCCGGTTCAAAATGAGAGGTTTAAAAACTACAGTTGTATCTTTATTTGCTCTCATGATTGCTGTAAACAATAATGATAAAATAAGGGTTAAAACATTGCAAGGGTGGTTGTACACGTCACGTGCAGTACCAGTCAAAAGTTTGGACATAATAACCCCTTCACTATGTCAAACATTTTGACTGGCATTGTATCAGCACTAAACTGTCAGAAATAAACTCCAAACAAGGAAAATATTAAGGGAGCCATGGTCACAGGGCACACTGCTACAAAAAATTCCACAGACAATATCTATATAAAATCAGGGAGTACATCCTCATTTCACAATTTGTTTCTGTAATGAACATGGCCTAGGTATCACATTATTGTTAACATTAGCAGTTGGCTAATATGCTTAAAGTAATTACATAACAACATAATTGGGTTCATTACTGAAACTAGACATCCGTTAAACATAATTAAATGTAATTATAAAATTACACAGGACACTGTTAGGACCAGGAGATGAAGCAAAACTCAGGACAGATCCCAGTGGAAGAATGTTTTTCTCCAACAGAGGAATGAGTGAAAGAGACAAGGTCAGACGTATTGTGCCTCAAACATGGAACGATCAATAACAAATCATCATGGGGACACCCAATATCTAGCCAAGGGGCCAAGGCTGGCAATGTCCCTCTGTAGGATGGTTACAGTAAACAGGACATGATAAACAGACTGGGAAAAGAGAGAGCAAGCGAGCGAGAGACGTTTTAAAGGAATGAAGAGATGAGGGAGGAAAAATGATAAAGGGCAGAGAAAAAGAAAGAAAGGCTGCTCAGTAAATTTTTCATCTCTCATTCCTGTTTCAACTGGGGAGGGGCTTTATTTTCCCTTTTGTATCAGGTTCTGGGTAGGTGGGGTGGCAGTGTAATTCCAGGGATTCTGAAGAAAGGGTTGAAACAAACACTCAAGGACTCTTATGCACAAGAATATGGTACTACCTAATTGAGTGATCATTGTGAGAGTCCATGTTCAGGAAACAACCTTGGGTGGGTAGATCCGTGTCTTAGCCAACTTCTTACCATTGAAATGTGTTCCTTACAAAATATACAATAAATGCATATGCAATTGCAGCCTACGTGCATATCAAAATTTATGGTGAG
Organism: Esox niger; assembly: GCA_016801105.1. Classification (NCBI taxonomy): domain Eukaryota; kingdom Metazoa; phylum Chordata; class Actinopteri; order Esociformes; family Esocidae; genus Esox; species Esox niger. Next base: position 40,288 of record JACXGJ010003189.1, on the reverse strand, counting down.
GACTACATATGGAAATAATGTAATTTTATATAAAACCCTGTTTCCATAAAAGATAACTGCGTAAAATGAAAATAAAAACAGAATGCAATAATGTGCAAATAATTCTTTATTCAGTAGACGTTAGAAAAAGAGAACATATCAAATGTTTCTTGAAAAAGATATACCCACTTTGAATTTAATGCCAGCAACATGTTTCAAAAAAGAAAAAAAGGCTACAAAAGACTGTACAGTTTGTGAAATGCTAAAAACCTAACCTGGTGGAATATCACACAACTAGTTAGGTAAATTGGCAATAGGTCAGTAACATAATTGTGTATTGAAATTTCATTCTAGAGAGAACGGGTCTTTCAGAAGAGAGGAAGGGAAGGGTTTCACCACTCTGAAAGACTGTGTGGGCAAATAGTGCAACAATTTAAGAATAACATTTCTTAACATGAAATTGCAAAGAGTTTTGGGATCTTAACATCTATAGTAAATAATATCATTAAAAGATTCAAAGACCAGGAGAAATCTCTGTATGCAAAGGTCGATCTCAAAAACAAATATTGGATGGCCATGACCTTCAGGCCCTCAAGCGGCACTTCATTAAAAACAGACAGGATTTTGTAGTGGAAATCATTGCAATGGCTTTTAAAAACCATTGTCTGTTAACACAGTACATCACTATGCAAGTTAAAACACTACCATGCAAATAGGAAACCATACATGAACAACATCCAGAACCACCGCTGCCCCTGGGCCCGAGCTCATTAAAATGGAAAACTGTCCAGTGGTCTGACAAATCAAAATTTCAAACCCTTCTTGGGAATAATGGATGCCGCGCCCTCCGGGCTAAAGAGTGAAGGGACTACCCAGCTTGTTTTCAGTGCAGATTTCAAAAGCCAGCATCCATGATGGTATGGGGGTGCATTTGTGCACATGGCATGGATGACTTGCACATCTGTGTAGGCACCATTAATGCTGAACAACATATATATTCTGCATGTATTACAACAACATGGCTCAGTAGTAAAATAGTCTGGGCTAAACTGGCCTGACTGCAGTCCAGAACTGTCACTCACTGAAAACATTTGCTGCATTAAGAAATTAAAAAATATGACCAAGGAGACCCCAAACTGTTGAGCAGCTGAAATCCTATATCAAGCAAGAATGGGAATACATTTCATTGTAAAAACTACACAAATTGGTAATGTCAGTTCCCAAACACTGTAGTGATGCAACACAGTGGTAAACACGCTCCTGTCCCAACGTTTTTTTAAATGTGTTGCTTCAATCCAATTTTAACTGGGCATGTATTTTTCCAAAGACAATAACATTTCTCAGTTTCAAAATTGTATATGTTGTCTTTGTACTATTTTCAATTAAATATAGGAATAGATGATTTGCACATCGTTGCAATCTGTTTTCATTTGCATCGTACGCAACGTCCAAACCTTTTGGAAACAGGTTTACAATACAAACATAATCAATAAGATTTGTATGGAACCCTTATAAACATAACACATGTGCTGCTAATTTGCTAAAAAATAATATTACTTGTTGGTAGTTTATAGATTTATATGTACCAAAGACTAAACAAGAGCCTAACAAGTACAACAATAATACAATAACATTGTGCCATCATTAAGTAAAATATACAGTGATGAGACAAAACATTATGATCACCATTTATTATGTTGGTCCTTCACATGCTGCCAAAACATCACCGACCTGCCGAGGAATGGACTCTACAAGACCATGAAGGTGTCCTATGGTATCTGGCTCCAAGACATTAGCAGCAGTTCCTTCAAATTGTGGAGCCGCCGTAGATCGGACTTGATGTTCCAGCATATTCCACAAATGCTCAATCAGATTTATATGTGGGGAATTTGGAGGCCAGGGCAATACCCCTGGCCTCCAAAGAGGCCACAGCCATCACAGAATGTCATTGCCATGAATGGGTGCCCCTGGTCTGCAATGATGTTTAGGTAGGTGGCAGGTGTCAAAGTGTCATCCATATGAAGGCCCAGACCCAGGGTCCCCAAATATAATATTACTCAGAGCATCACACTCCCTTAAATAGTTTTTTGTCTTCCCAAAGTGCATCCCGGGGCCATAACATCCCTAGCTAAACAGCACGCATGTACAGGGACAATCAGGATACGTAAAAGAAAAGGGGACTCATCGGACCAGGCAACCTTCTTCCACTGCCCCAAGATCCAGTTCCTACTCTCACGTGCCCATTGTAGGCGCTTTCGACAATGGTCCCAGGGGTTATCATGGGCACTGTGACCGGCTTGACCGGCTAACCTTCACTGCCATTGTGCATGGATGAACCTTGGCTACCCAAAAAGACCTGTTGGACCACCGTCGGTAGTCACTCACCTCTGCTGACTGGGGGCACCCAACAAGCTATGCCGTTTCAGAGATGTTCTGACCCAGTCGTCTGGCATTAACATTTGGCCCTGGGCAAAGTCTCTCAGGTCTTTGCTCCTGCACATTTCTTCTGCATCCAACACGTTGACAACAAGAACCGATTGTTTGCTTACAATCAAATCTACTCAGACCATGACATGTGCCCTTGTTAGGAGATGATCAACATTATTTGCATCATCTGTGAGTCATAATGTTTTGGCTCATTGATGTAATTGTTTTGTATGCGGAGGGGTTGTATCTACAGTATCTACATTCCTTGTTGATTTTGAAAAGCAGGATGTGCCAAAACACCTAAATCACACATCAGGTAATGTCGGGCCCTCATGCCAAACAGTTTGGCAAGCAATATGCACATCAGTAGCCCCCTGGAGGTAATTTTGTAGGGCTCTGGCAGTTCTCCTGTTCCTCCTTGCACAAAGGAGCAGATACCAGTCCTGTTTCTAGGTTGATGCCCTTGTACTCCCCTGTACAGATATCCTTGTATAATAGCCCATCTCTGGGTATCTCTCCATGCTCTTGAGACTGCACTGGGAGACAGCAAACCTTGCGATGGCTAACTGGACACAGTGATGTCCCTGAGGTTCATTTGACTTGGTGTTACACCGTGATGATAATGCTTCTCCCTACATATTTGAGCAGAGTATTTTCTCTGTTACAATTTACGTCTTCTTACCTTCACTGTGGCAAAGTTATTGACCACCTCATCATAAGAGCTTGCTTCCTACTTGATGGATGATGCTGATACTTGCCAGACCACAGAGTCGTTCTTGTACTACAGAGCGTAGGCTATTCTCAGCCTACACTCTTCCAGTCAACTCATTCAGCTCTTTCTGGTAGGTGTAGGTAAGCAGCTCCATTGCTATCACTGGTTTGTTCCTTAAGGCCCTGCCTCTCCATGGCCAGCTCAGTCCAATCAAGGTCAGCCTCTTCTCGAGATGTTACAGTGCCCCCAAGCAGCAGCTCACACTGGTCGTTGAGTGTCCCAGCATCAAGATGATGAATGGTCAAAAGCCCTTTGAACCTTTCACGCACTTCCTCCAGGTATTATGATGGTCCTGTAAAGACTGGATTCCCCAGTTCACTACAACACTGAAGAAAGCTGTTTCGACTCTCTTCATGGAATCGGTCACAGGCTCATCAGCTGTCTCATACCTGAATTGCCTTCTCAGGCTCGACAGCCTTTTGTCTTTTTAACAATTCCTTCACATTCATGTTTTCTCACAGATGTTTTTCTGAGGCCAATGAAACTAGTGTCCTAGTAGTCTATACATTTTCCTTTGTTTTGTCAATTATATTGACAGCCATTCCCAACCGCATGTACAAAGACTGAAGGAGTTTGCTAGTAGGGTTCATCTTTGAGAGAAGATCATACCAGACTACAGTGCAGATTTGAAATCTGAATGGTCCAATTTCTTCTGCCAGGGACTGGGCCTCTACACAGTTAGATAATTAGCCTTTTCTCTCTAGCAAGGTCTCTCTTATGCTACCTGCTTGACAGCGCAAAGGCTCAATGCTGTCAACGCTCAGTCTGCTCTCCCATATTGTCTCTTCTATTTACCTCCAAAGAAACTAGTGGCATCTATGGAGCCCTTCGCTGCATCTGCTACCATCACATTCAGCATACACTACCAGTCAAAGGTTTTAGAATCACTTTTCCAGTTTATGTTTAAATGTAAACAGTTCAAGTCCGGTGAATAACTTAAAATGGGACAAAGGTAAGCAGAAAATTGCCAGATGTCAAAAAAAAGTTTATGTTACCAAAAGCAGATTTTTTTTTACATTTCAGAGTTGCAGAAAATAATTTCATCCCACCTACAAATATCACACATATTGATTCCCTGTGTTGGTTAGAGCAGAGCGTTTAGTGGACCTTAAACTTTTATTTGTATAGAGCTGAAAGTGTTTATCTGGCAATCTTATCTTTATCAGGTCTTTCCCCTACCCCATTTATCAGGATTAAAGTGTCCATGCTGGCCATTTGGGCTCTTAATATAAAGAGTAGTCTATCTCGCTACTGGCTAGAAAAACTAACAAGTGGTGATGTAAAATGAAGTCAAGTTACGGCCCTTCTGCAATAATTACAGTCCGCATATGGCCCCTCTGTAATAATTACTGCCCAAAGACATCCCCTCTGCAATAATGACTGTCCCCATACATGGCCCTTCTGTAATAATTACTGTCCCCATACAGCCCCTCTGTAATAATTACTGCCTAAAGACAGCCCCTCTGTAATAATTACTGTCCCCAAAAACGGCCCCTCTGTAATAATTACTGCCTCCAGACAGCCCCTCTTTAATAATTACTTCCCAAAGACAGCAACATTGTTTAGTAAATCATGGAATTACCACTGGATATATATTACTGTGAACCAGAGGTATGACAAAATATATAACTATTGTTTGTTTTCCATCATTCCTGCCTTAGATGTGGTATATTGACCATATGCCACACCCCTTCTGCCTTGTTGCTTAATAATACCTCAGGTATTATCAAACGATTATAAAATTATTTAACATAGAGATTTATCAAGCAAACTCCCCCTAGCTCTAGTAATAAATGATCCAGAACAAGGTCTAAAGCAAGAGACAGGCCCAGCTGTTTATTTGGCATATAGTATATAGTACTTTGTCCATGCAGATCTAATCAGTCTTCATGAGGTATGGATTAACCTCATTCCTGATGATTTTACACAAGATCAGAAATGTTTCAACAGCATTTGAGCACCACTAAAACAGAAATGCAGGCATTCATACATGCACACACACACCACTTTTATACTGTGTACACACAAAAGAATTCTCATCAATACATGCACACATTCAGACTACACCATACGTCCAAGGTCAAATGGTTTTAAGGTAATACAATCTGTAACAATTAATTTTAAGTCCTTGGATTTCCTAAAGCTAAAAATGTAGCAATTTTACCTGGAAATCCAATTCTCTACTGGAAGTGAATTATTCATCTCTCAAGGACATCTTTGCCTAACAACGTTTGTCCTGTCTCTTCAAATTCTGCTAATAGATGTCCCTAATATGAATGGAGTTAAAAAAGAGTGCAAACCGCTGATGATAAATGATGGCAGCAGAGAATTCATAATGCCTGCAAGAATACATTAAAGGTTTTTCGTTGTTGTCATACTCTTTGGTTAAATCCTTGGACTTTTGTAGATTTTTAAGATCACAATGTATTCCGTTTAAGAGAATAAAAGGTTGCTTCATACTTTTCATCTCTGAAGTTGGAAAAATCAACAAGGACAAGCGAGATTTGATTTGAAAGTGAAATGTTCAACTCTTTATAGTAAAAGGATAAGCGGAGGACGGAAAGTTTGAACTCATATGTGCTAATGTAGGTGTAACAAATTGGAGGAAGAGTAAACCTCTGGAAAGCTGAGGACAATGTATAGTAAACTCAGAGTTGACACCTAATATGTCTTACAAATATATGGTCTCCCAGAGAGGTTTGAAAACCACAATAAAGCAAATTGTTTTAACAGGTGATCATCTTAAAATGCATTATTTTCTATTACCTTTGGTCATTTGTTTAACCTTGCACCTTAACCTGCACATTAGTGATGAGAAATGTGCTCATGCCTGATAAGGCCCAGTGGGTGCGAAGCAGTGGGCAGCCCCAACTCTCGTGCTATGCACTACTGTAAGTTTACACCTGCAATCATGGATTTCATGAGTTCTGGTCAAAGTGACTCCAAATGGAGTGGCACCTGTTATATTCATAACATGATAGCCCTCTTGCTATAGTTTTCCTCTCTGAATTGGTCCAGCCACCCATACCCATACATATGCAGAGATCACAAGATTCAGGACTTCCTGTTGTTTGTAGGATTTCTAAACATGCAGCTTGGGACAGGGCTTTCTCCCACAGAGCTCCACTACAGGGGAATGATCTGCTATTTAGTGAGAGATGCAGACTTAATCCCAATCGTGGCTACTGAAAAAGTGGCTAGTGAATCCTCATCTCTTCAGCAAGTCCTGTGATTGATTGTGGCCTGGACAGGGGGTGGGAAGGTTACCTTCGGGGCATAGCATCTCCATATTCCCGTCTCAATCCCTAGTTTTATGCTGCTGTATTATTGTGCAGTGGGACTACAGGTCAGTCTGTCCTAGCAATGCACTTTCCAAAATTCCTGATGTACTGCTTGACCTTAGGTTGACATGGGACCTTGGACCACACCTCAGGACTACCTGACCCAAAATAATCATTGTTGTGCCTGTCCAAAGTCCTCCTGGATGCGCTGCAAATCAAGTTGCTGCCTGAGGATTCCTGCGGTCACATCAGGGAGTAGGGTTTCTTCCTAGTTTTCGACCCTACTAGGCAGTTTTTCCTTGCCACTGTGCATTATGTCTTGTTGCATGCTCTTTGGGGTATCAGACTGGGTATCTGGAAAGGCACTTTGTGACCTTGAAACTGCTGATGGAAAATTGGGGCATAGAGGGACCTCATAGATGGGGCAGCAGAGGCCTGAATCAAAGCAACGATGTTCAAAGTAGGCCTCTGTCAGAGACATTTGTTACAGAAAGTCCCATTGGACTGGTAGAGACTCAAAGTTCCTTGGGACAGCTGGGAGCCACAAGGACGAACAGACTCTCTGAGGGAACTCTATCCAGTGTGGGGTGGAAAAGATCAATAGGTAGGAAGGCGTAAAGGAGAGAATGCGACTACAGGAGAGGTGCTAACATTATGACCACTGACAGGTGAAGTGAATAACACTGATAATCTCAGCATCATGGCACCTGTCAGTGGGTGAGATATATTAAGCAGCATGTGAACATTCTGTCCTCAAAGTTGTGTTAGAAGCAGGGAAAATGGTTAAGCGTAAGAATCTGAGCGACTTTGATAAGGGCCAAATTATGATGGCTGGACGACTGGGTCAGAGTAACGCCAAAACTGCAGCCCTTGTGGGATGGTCTGCCGGTCGGCAGTGGTCAGTACCTGTCAAAAGTGGTCCAAGGAAGGAAAAGCGGTGACTCGGTGGCAGGGTCACGGTGAGGTGGCCAAGGCTCATTGACGCGCGTGGAGCGCAAAGGCTGGCCTGTGTGGTCAACTACTGTAGCTCAAATATCTGAAAGAGTTCATGCTGGTACTGATAGAAAGGTGTCAGTCAGTTCATCGCAGTTTGTTGCGTATGGGGCTGTGTAGCCACAGACCAGTTAGGGTGCCCATGCTGATCCCTTCACTGCCAAAAGTGCCTACAATGGGCACGTGAGCAACAGAATTGGACCACGGTGCAATGGAAGGTGGCCTGGTCTGACTTCACTTGTTTTTACATCACATGGATGGCTGGGTGTGTGTGCATCACATACCTGGAGAACACATGGCACCAGGAGGCACTATGGGAAGAAGGCAAACCAGTGGTGGAAGTGTGATGATTTGCACAATGTTTTGCTGGGAAACCTTAGGTCCTGCCATTCATGTGGATGTTACTCTTATTCGTATCACCTACCTGAGCATTGCTGCAGACTATGTGCACCCTTTCATAGCAACGATATTGCCTGATGGCATTGACCTTTTTCAGCAGTATAATGCACCCGGCCACAAAGCAAGATTGGTTCAGGTATGGTTGGAGGAACACAACAACTAGTTCAGGGTGTTGACTTGGGGTCCAAATTCCCTAGATCGCAATCCAATCAAGCATCTGTGGGATGTGCTGGATAAACAATTCCGATCCATAGAGGCCCCGCACTGCTACTTGCAGGACCTAAAGGATCTGCTGCTAACGTCTTGGTGCCAGATACCACAGCCCACCTTCAGAGGTGTACTGGAGTCCATTCCTCGACGGGTCAGGGCTGTTTTGGCGGCAAAGGGGACCTACACAATATCAGGCAGGTGGTTATAATGTTATGGCTGATCGGTGTAAGACAACATTGATGGAATAAAAGCATCTTCCAAACTGATTGACATAAACCAACAGTTGAAGGAAATGCACCGTGATTAATTGCAACTACGTAGATCATAAACAACAGTGGAGAATACCTAAGTAGCCAACAGGATGTTTAGCATCCTGCTCTTGTCGGACAACAGGAATGATTGGCTTTTCTAACCGCACAGATCCTTCGCCCAGGGCACAACACACACCACCAGAGGCTAAAAGCACCAAAGTGCAGGAGGGAGAAGGTTAGAGAGGACTGCTGAGCCCAACATGCTGAAGGAGCTGTGAAAACGGTTAGACAGAGCTCACACACACTGGGGGGAAGCCTCACCATCCCTTGCCTCTAGGTCGAAAAAGAATAGGACCAGACAGAAGGGGTCAGACTCAAGTAGAGACAAGACTGACACAACCAATAAAGCTGCTATACAAAAAACCAAGGACTGCATTTTCCAATAGCCCCACAAAAAGCCAAGGACTCCTGAGCCTTTTACAACCTAGCTATCTCATGATGTAAATTATTAGTTTAAATAAAACTTTGACATAACAGACTAGCTACATCGCTTGAGATGGTAACATTAGCACAAGCTTGCTTGACATGACAGCGGAGGTAAACTTACCTTCGTAATTGAAAAGGTAGTTCTCATGAAAACTTCTAACCTTTGTTGAGTTTTGACTTCTTAGGTGCGGAGTGGAACTCAACAATACTGATGGCATCTTTATGGTCAACTTTGGGCAGGCCAAGCAGAGAACTTGTAAAAAACGGTTACATACTGTAACTGGATGTAAAGTTACACCCCTTATGGCAATCCAGATGTGATGATTTGTCTGTGATAAAGGCCAATTATCCCTTGGAAGGGCTGTGCAAGCCAGGTCATGGTAAACTAGTGGGCAAAGGGGAGTAAACCAACGGAGCCAATCACACACAAAACGGAAGTATTTGTGTGAAAACAGATCAGACCGACTGTAAAACTGACACAGGTTACAAAGGTGCACATTACCATCAGGAAAATCAGCGTGGGGATATCCTGTGTTCTTAAATAGCACAGGAAGTGGAGCTCCCAGCTTCTTCAAGCCAGCTGGGCCTTATCAAGCGTAACTGTGTTTGTCATCACTAATGCGCATGCATGCTGGGTTCCCCATAGTGGTGACCGATCGAACATCAGTGAAAGAAATGGTTGGTGTAATTCAGCCGACTTCCGCAAAGTGGAAGCAAATTAGGGCTACAGCCTTTAAAACAATCTGCAGCATCCATCACAACATCTTCCTTTGTCATTGGAGTGACAAAGACTAAAAGTGTTATGTGCAGAAGTTATTTTAACTTTAAAGCTGTCTACCCTGGTGCATATGTTAGCTCAATCAGAAATGTAACTTAGTTAGCACACACTTGGACCCTTAAAGATTTCCGTACACGGCCCCTTTGGGAGTAGAATCCACAACACTGGCATTGCAAGCACCAATGAACTTCCAACGGAGTTACTCAGGACGGCCTAGAACCAACACGTTTTCACAATATATACATGCCCTAGTTCAGGACAAAAATCACATTAGAAAATCCCAAATGGGCGATACTTAGTTCAGGATTATGCTTCTTGGTCTGGGTAACTAAACAGTATGTTGTTTATTACTCCAAGTTATTGGTAGTCCTACTATTCCTGTTGTTTTAGAGCTGGTCAGCAGCTGCATGACGTGGTGACGCCGGTCGCCATCCCGTCTGACACCTGAGCCCACAGCCTGCTGCGTAGCCCATGTGATTAATGCGCCCCGGACAGAGATAAGAAATAAATAAATAGACTGCTGCTCTAGGAAACCATCGCTGGGTGAGGCCATCTGCCGTAGAAATGACTTAACCTCGGCGAGAAAAAGGAAGAGGGAAAGAGAGAAAAAGTGTATGTATGGTGTGTGTGTGCGTGTGCGTGTGTGTGTGATGCTCTCTGGTGTGTAAACCGATACAGCAGCTGACGCTGTGTTTGAGTCAGGGACCCCTGATGACAGCCATGATACTGGATAGCCATTATCTACAACAGCCATTACATTATGTATGAGCAGACATATTGGAAATAACGATGAGATTGTAAAGTCTCTGCCCTAAACCATGGAAGGCGTCCTCTCTGCAGGCAACAAGCTTAGACTTAAGCCCATAAAATCGCATTGGGCAAGTTCTGGACAGATTCTGATGAGCGTTAACTCTCGCAATACATCTCCTCTCAGATAGGTAAAGTGGGAGAGTACGTTTTCAAATTCAATTACGGACACACTAATGCATTACCTTTGAACATCTACTGAACTAAAGTGGATAGAGACTAATATGTTCACCACAAAGCTAAACATAGTAGCTTTGAAGGGAGAGTGAGAAACATATTTTCCACCCACCTTTGTAAGTTAATTCAGCAAGGCTGTTACGTTCATCCCCTTACTCCAATGTAGCTATGGTGATTAACAGCTGCATTTGTTCACTAACTAGTTGATTTAAAATATTATTATTTTGAGTGCAGCATCTTCAAAACCATAAGCATAGTTCAACAATTTCATAAGCTTACTTGCATTATAAGACAACACTGCCACCTGGTGATGAAATGAAAAAGTGCTAAGGCCTTGATAGAGACAACAGTTAAAATTTCAGGCTGCCTAAAAGCAAAATAAGAGACGTTGATATACTATTTCCCATGTCATATTATGTTTTCTACAGAATATGTTGCTTTTTATTGCAATGTACATACAACCATACATCCTCTTCCAGCAATATTCAGCATTGACATACAACAAAACAGGAATATCAACAGTATATTTTACACAATGTTTTGTAAATTGTTACATATTGCATTGGTCAAAAAGGGCACATTTGTGCACACTGCTGTAGCTATAAAGGCAGCTTTATAAGACAAGCAGTTGCTCCAAAGTTGTGGGATTCTCTCTCCTCGTTAGATTAACCCTAGTATTAAGAAGAACTAGGGTGAAATTCCGTGGGTTAATGTTCTATCCACGAAACTAGTCCATTCTTAATAATACTGGGCTTCACAAAAGGCCCAGCACCTGATTTGTCTTGTATTAATGGTGGAATACATAAAGATGCTCTCCGGTATTTTAAGCACAAAAACATTTGAGGCTATATTGTTTACATGCACATTTTTTACAATGTAAAACAAGCTTATATTTTGGGTTTAAGTCCAACCATTGAAGTAAGCATTTCAGGATACATGTTGTTCAAGAATCAGTCAGCATCACTCATTAAGCAACTAAGGATTCTAACTTTAAAGGTGCAATACGGAGCAATTTTGTAATATCAGAAAATTAAAAAAAATGGAACATGTCCAATTGGGCTAAAGGGATTAGGAATAGTTGCAAACTGTTGTTTCTACAATTTACCCAGCATCCACATGGAAAGGAAATTCTACATATAGCGCCTCTAAGCAACTTTTACACATAATTTTTAATTATATAGTGTTGTTTAAATCACCTTTTCAAGGAACACTTGAAAATGAAATGGGCAGTTCAACAGACAGAAGAAACGCTACCTCAAAAGAGAATACCCTCAATGGAAAAGGCTTTGTAGGCGGCTTTGGACTGTCCAGTTGACTAAGCCGGTGCGTCCGGTCCACATGTAGTGCACGGCTGCATCGTGGGTTTCTTTTGCCCTTTAGCTAAATCTCTACTGTCTAAAATATCAACACAAATAGTCAAGGACTCGGTCTGGGAAGCCACCCATAATGACTACGATTATAACTCAATTGAAATAAACCAAGTGGTAATTTAGGTGATGAATAAATGCAGAAATGGCCCAATAGCAGTGATATTAAACTCTGGTCCTGGGGATTAAAACACATTGGGTTTTCATCCCCTCCTGTTAATCAAGTACTAACCCAGGCCTGAGTGTAATTAATTAGCAAATAGAAACAAAGTCAGAAGTGTTTTGGGTTCCCAGGACCAATTGAATTCCCACTGCTATAGTGTTTTAGACAATCATAACTAGTCAATAAGACAATGGACATGAAGACAATCTTCCACTCTTGACAAAATCGACATCATTATAGTACACATATAAAAACAGGCATTTATAATACATATTTATAATTCAGGGGCATTGATAATTTGCAAGAACCCTCACAGCCAAAAGGTACTGTAACACTTACTGTATATATGGACTATGATATATTGCTTTGGAGGAAAGATCCATATAAAAGGCATTTTAAAAATAGGTTAATGTTATAACAAAGACAAGACTGTACATTAGTTGTTTTTTTTCCTTTTGCTTTACATGAAGAAAAAAACTTGACACGATCACCATCGGAATACAAAAGTACAAAAAAGATGCCGTACAGACATGAACCAATTGGTTTACGAAAATCTGTTTTAAAAAAGTCCCTTGCTTTTCTTTAAGTTCTTTTGCTTCCAGTTCGGCAGGGCATTGAATTCGGTGCGAGTCATTTCTAAGACCCCCTGTAAATCATAGGAAAATGAAATGAGTCACAGCCGTCATGTACATCACCATTAAACAGCAGCAGAGCTTGAAGTGCACCAGACAGCACTCTGGCAATACAGAAAATGTCTCTATTGGTTTCTCTAAATAGCCCTTAAGTGTGATGGAGTGTCCTGGGAAGTATGACAAATTAGACACGTGACATGCCTATTAATTTGTTCAAATGTGTATACAGCTCTGGAAATAATTAAGAGACAACAGCAAAAATATCAGTTTTACTTTTTATAGCTAGGCGTTTGAGTAAAATAAAACATTTTGTTTTATTCTATTAACTACTGACAACATTTCTTCCAAATTCCAAATAAAAATATTGTCATTTAGAACATTTATTAAATTAAATAACAAAAAAGATGAAGTGTTGTCAGACCTCAAACAATGCTAAGAAACGTAAATATACATTTTTAAACAACCCAATACTAATGTCCTAACTTCGTAAGAGTTAAGAAATATGCCAATCCTGGTCCAAAATTCATGTAGCTTGGCTTTGTTTGATGGCTTGTGACCATCCATCTTCCTATTGATCAAATTCCAAAGGTTTTCAATGGGGTTCGGGTCTGGAGATTGGGCTGGCCTTGACAGGGTCTTAATGTGGTGGTCCTCCATCCACACCATGATTGACCTGGCTGTGTGGCAGGTAGCATTGTTTTGCTGGAAAAAACAAACCTCAGAGCTGGGGAACACTGTCGGAGCAGAAAGTAGCATGTTTTCATCCAGGGCAACCTTGTACGTGGCATGATTCATTCATCCTTCACAAAGACAAATCATCACCGATCCTCCAAATTCCACAGTGGGTGTGAGACACTGTGGGTTGTAGGCCTCTCCAGGTCTCCACCCAACCATAAGACCACCAGGTGTTGGGAATAATAGAACATTTGTCAGAGGAGATGTTTGTAGTTCAATCCTTATGGTCTTTTGAAAACCTTAGCCTGGCTCTTCTTTGCTTCTCATTGATGAATGTTGTTTTTCTAGCTTTGCACGACTTTTGCCCTGCCCCCAGGAGCCTGTTCTTTCAGACCGTCCGTGCCGTGCACTTCACCCCAGCTGCCATTTGTCATTCTTTTTGTAGGTCACTTGATGTCATCCTACAGTTGTTGAATGACATTCAAATTAGTTGCCGGTCATCCCAGTCAGTGGAGTCGTTTTCGCCCTCTGACATTTTAAGGATGGAAGCAACCTGACGCTCACTGTATCCCTCTGCCAGTAAAGCCAGAACTGAACCCTTCTTTTCCTCATTGAAAACTTTCCCTTTCAACTCATTTACTCCAATTACCTTTGAGGTACAACTAGCACTATTTCTGCCATCCAGCTGATCCTATTGCAAGAGGATAGTGATGACCACAGCAGTGTTTTTTATACTCCCTTCCTGTTAAATTAATTGGGTTCAGGTGATCACCTAATCAGTACTTCATTCAGCAGAATAAGGTGTGCCTGTGTTGGAATTCAACAGACACTAGAACAGAATGGCTGCCATACATGCAGAAATGCAGATTAAAGGAAAATGTGCTGTTGTCTATCAATTTTTCTAGAGCTCTACAGTGGGGAGAACAAGAATTTGATAGACCTCTGATTTTGCAGGTTTTCCTACTTACAAAGCATGTAGAGGTCTGCAATTTTTATCATATGTACACTTCAACTGTGAGAGATTAAATCTAAAAAAGAAATCCAGAAAATCACATTGTATAATTTTTAAATAATTAATTTGCATTTTATTGCATGACATAAGTATTTGATAAATCAGAAAAGCATAACTTAATATTTTGTGCAGGAACCTTTGTTTGTAATTACAGAGATCATACGTTTCCTGTAGTTCTTGACCAGGTTTGCACACACTGCAGCAGGGATGTTGGCCCCCTCCTCCATACAGACCTCCAGATCCTTCAGATTTCGGGGCTGTTGCTGGGCAATACAGACTTTCAGTTCCCTCGAAAGATTTTCTATTGGGTTCAGGTCTGGAGACTGGCTAGGCCACTCCAGGACCTTGAGATGCATTTTACAGGCCACTCCTTAGTTGCACTGGCTGTGTGTTTCGGATCGTTGTCGTGCCGGAAGACCCAGCCACGCCCCATCTTCAATGCTCTTACTGAGGGAAGGAGGTTGATGGCCAAGATCTCGCGATACATGGCCCCATCCACCCTCCCCTCAATACAGTGCAGTCGTCCTGTCCCCTTAGCAGAAAAGCATTCCCAAAGAATGATGTTTCCACCTCCATGCTTCACGGTTGGGATGGTGTTTTCGGGGTTGTACTCATCCTTCGTCTTCCTCCAAACATGCCGAGTGGAGTTTAGACCAAAAAGCTCTATTTTGTCTCATCAGACCACATGACCTTCTCCCATTCCTCCTCTGGATCATCCAGATGGTCATTGGCAAACTTCAGAAGGGCCTGGACATGCACTGGCTTGAGCAGGGGGACTGTGCACTGCAGGATTTTAATCCATAACGGGGTAGTGTGTTACTAATGGATTTCTTTGAGACTGTGGTACCAGCTCTTTTAAGGTCATTGACCAGGTCCTGCCGTGTAGTTCTGGGCTGATCCCTCACCTTCCTCATGATCATTAATAACCCACGAGGTGAGATCTTGAATGGAGCCCCAGACCGAGGGAGATTGACCGTCATATTGAACTTCTCCCATTTTCTAATAATTGCGCCAACAGTTGTTGCCTTCTCACCAAGCTGCTTGCCTATTGTCCTTTAGCCCATCCCAGCCTTGTGCAGGTCTACAATTTTATCCCTGATGTCCTTACACAGCTCTCTGGTCTTGGCCATTGTGGAGAGGTTGGAGTCTGGTTGATTAAGTGTGTGGACAGTTGTCTTATATACAGGAAACGAGTTCAAACAGTTGCAGTTAATACAGCTAATGAGTGGAGAACAGGAGGGCTTCTTAAAGACAAACTAACAGGTCAGTGAGAGCCGGAATTCTTAATGGTTGGTAGGTGATCAAATACTTATGTCATGCAATAAAATGCAAATTCATTATTTAAAAATCATACAATGTGATTTTCGGGATTTCTGTGTACCTATGGTAAAAATTACAGACCACTACATGCTTTGTATGAAGGATAACTTACAAAATCAACAGTGTATCAAATACTTGTTCCCCCCACTGTATATAGGAACAAATTCCCTATACATAATTTTTAATAGCAGTAAGACATGAAGAAGTCAGGTTTGTGGCCAGTTAAGTCCAAACATTGATTTAAGAACTACCTTTAGTCGTAATATATTGGCCATAACCTGTTTTGGTAGGTGTTTATGATCCAATTAAGTGGTTATTCATTAAACAACATACACACTTTACTTCCAGTTCCAACTAATCCTAGTATGGTGTCAATGGTATACCTGGAAGTCCTGGTCTGAGAGGTAGATCTCCAGCCGGAGGGGGTCTACTCCTTCTGGAAGGGGCTTGGCTGTTAGCTCCTCCACAGTGTACTGGTTCTTACTCAACCGGTTCAGGGCATCCTGCACCAAGGTCACCTTGGTCCGTGCCCCCTCCACCTGCGCACAGACACACACAGATATTAGAGCCATATTGTTCTCAGACTTCAAAGGAAAAAACACTGTTCTATGTTGTGGGAAACCAATGACCCTATTCAAGCCAAATCTGTCTCGAACAGGGCACAAAGAACTCTCTGGTTTTAGATTTGGGCTGTACAATTGTCATAGTATGGTAACACGCAGTGAGGAGCCGTCAGGGCCCTCAACACACTCAGAGGGTCATAAAAAATATATTAAAATATATATAGATGTATCTATTAGAATTAGCAATTTTGTTTTCATTGATTTAATAATGTTTTGTGTTGTACTGTTCTTCCTAGAAAAAGGGTGATTTTCCAAGAGAAAAAAATATTCAGTCAAATATTTCTTCAATTAGAGCAGCATTTTAGAATGACAGTTGAATCAACCAATCACAAATTGTCTTGTAATAGGTGGGAAAATTTTATGACGCATCAAGGCTCCCATGAGGGCCCAAACAATAGATACTTGGTGGTTGAAGGTCTTCTAAGAAAAGAACGCATACACCCACTGTAGATTTGATTCTGGCAGGCATGCCAAGAGAATAACTAAAACGAACACTTTGAATGATGAATCCTGACTCTTCAGTCAGTAAACTGCACATCTCTAGGCCAACTAACAATGACTGGACACTTAATCACTTTCTGCAACAAAAAAAAAACACACCAGACCAGCCTTACACTGATATGGAAAGACAGAAGAGGGAAAACAATTCACATGCAGCAAACACACACCGGCTGCCATACAAAAAAAGTAAACGTGGCCCACAATTTTAAAAGTCTGACCCATCCTTTAAACAGGTTTTTAGCATGTCATACCAAATTTTCCACTTTTGGTATTGAGGCAGCATGCAGACAGTTCTTTTGCCCAAAGTCCTCGTTCTGACATTTATTTAGTTGTGTAGTTGCATGAACAAGCCATGTCCTTCAATGGTCGCCCCCCCCCCAAACATGTTAACAGTCTCAACATAAAACGCTAAACACTAAAACTTTTTCTGGGAGCCTTTCAACAATTCCATATATTTTTTGCATACATCACAAGTTGTGTATTTGACAAAAACTGACTAGCTACAGTACATAATCAGTGGTACATTCAGTGTATTTCCACACTTGATTGTTTATACAGACTGTGTGGCTACACAAGACTAACGGTGAGCGGATTTAGAAACAAGTTCCAAGACAATGACATATCAGGAAGTACATACAGTTTGAGTGAGAAAATGTATGATGGTAGTAGTGACACTAGGTAAATGTTTTCAGATATATAGCAAAGATTTATTGACCTAAAAGCAAGCAAGCAAGCTTATTCATATAGCACAATTCATACTTAGAAGCAATTCAATGTGCTTTACAGTGAAAATAGAAATACAAAATGCAACAGAATTAGATTGTTACATTTGTCTAGCTCAGCTATCTCCATGGGGACTGCATGTTATTCAACACCTCGTTATCTCAATCCTTGCATTCTGATCATTGCATCAGTGTCTTACTTGGCTCTGTCCAGGGGGACATTAATGCCATGTCTGTACATGCACTGTATATTCACACTAAATGAGTTACCATTAACTGTCTACTGTACCAACCCGGTATCTCAATCCTTGCGCTCCAGCGCTTGGATAAACTCATCAGTCCTTTTGTGAGAAAATACCTTACATCGATGTCTAAACAGCAGCATGAGAACTAGCATTATCTATCGTCCGCAGATTGTTACAATTACACAGAAGTTATTCCTCTGATAGCACCAGAACTTGCATTATGATTGGTAAAAAAATAGCAAAACATTTAATAACAAAATAAACCAAAAAGAGAAATATAAAATACAGCATAATAATAAAACATAGAATAATAAAATAGAAATAGAATAAAACAAAATAAGAAGTGATAAAAACATAGGAAGCTATAAAAGCTGTAAGACAAAACAGTGTGGTTAAGTTTAGTGAGTTTAAAAGCTCAGTCATAGGCACGTGAAAAAAGTGTTTTAACCTGGATTTAAAAATGGACACGTTTGGTGAACGTCAAAGATCTTCTGGTAGTTTATTCCAGTTGTGTACAGCATAACTGCTAAACGCAGCTTCTCCATGTTTTGTTTGGACTCTGGGCTCTACTACCTGACCTGAGTTCATGGATCTGATGATTTTGAACACATATCGGCATATACGGTACATGAAGTAGTACATGGGACTGTTATGGCTTGACAGCACTACTATTAGCAGCAGTGGCCAACAATCCAGTAAGGCAAATTTAAGGGCTGGCTAGACAGGTAATCCTAGTGAGTAAAGGGTTAGAGCAGTCTATATTTTACCTGTGGGACGATGCTGGGGTCTCTCTCCCAGTAAGGAAATATGTTGGTGAAGGTGAGAGGTTCAGAGCCAGCTAGGACAAGGTAGGCCTGAGGGGGGCGCCGTGAGTTCTTCTCTGAAACACAAACACACAACATACGATATCAATGAGAACTTTAAACATAAACAGCCTATAGAACATTTCTTACAGAGAATGCATTCCAAGAAGCTTCAAACATATAAATATAGCAGACTAAGGTTGCAACTAACAACTATTTTAATAAACGATTAATCTGTCAATTACTACTTTGATAAATCGGTTAAAAAGAATACATCAATTCCAGAATTAAATGCTTTATTTATAATAACGTTTTCTGTGTTTTTCTTATACTTTTACGATGCCATTATTAAAACAACTGTTGGCAGTAGTAATTAAACAAATGAAAATGTGCAAAAACTAAAAGGTTATAATAATATAATTTTCAAGACTGTTGGAAAAGCATTCCAGGGTACCATGAAGCTGGTTGAGAGACTTTTGACTGATACTGTAAATGTTCATGGAAACTGGAATGCATTTAAATGCCTCAATGTTTCTGTTATGGACAAATGCACAACTCACCCAAGTTGACAAGAATAGGCTAAGTTATCAGTAATGTTGTGAATGCTTAGCTAGCTGGAGCTGCTCAACTATACACATACTCAAAATGCTTAAGTAGATCACTGGTTTGCTGGTGAAAGCATGAACATGCATTCCTGATTAACTATTTCTCAATTCAAAACATATTAAGTATTCTCCATGAATACAAATAATAATGTACTACATTAGTTGTATTGCTGAGCACTATTCATTTTCTCTTTGAATGCTCATGCATTACAGATGTGCCCCTGAGCCATGAGAGTTCTGCAGACTTCTCGGGTGAAGCCTCCAGCATCTTTCAAAATGGTTTTATAGCTGCGTCTCGTGTAGACCCAACTAATCGATGACGACATTCATTGCTAACAATTTTTATTATCAACGTTATGGATTTTTATCAATCAGTTGTTCTAGTCCTATCAAAGCCAAACGCTGACATCAAGTACAAATGAAAGCAGTTTAATAGGAAATAAATATAAATAAACCTAAGGGCAGTAGATCTGAAAGACTTCACCTACAACATTTTAACAAAAAATAGTAAGTACACAAAACTTAAACTGCAGTATGGCAGTATAGCTTTTGCTGAACTTATTACATACAGTATAATAATGATGTAGATACAGCAGGAGTCAGAGTGTGTCCACCAGACTGACCTTTACAGTACTGCAGCACTGTCTCCATGGCACACTTCTTCTGGTTCTCCCAGCGGATCTTGGCTGAGCCAGTACTTTCTTCATCATCGGGCTGCCGGCCCTGCCACAGGTACACCTCCAGACGGTTGTCCAGCATGAAGAGGGCTGGGGGGTGAGAGAACGGTTAAGCAGGTTATTGTAAGAAATATTGTCAGTTAGAAAGACAGGGAGTACAGCAGACTGTACAGTACCTGGCTGCTGTACAGAGTAGAGATTCTCCTGGAGGAAGGGCATTGCCATGACGGCGTCAGTCACCCGGACTGGGCACAACAGCTCCTCCCCTTCAAACACCCCAGAACTAGCGCTCAGGTGGAACAGGCGGGGTGTGAAGTTGTATTTCCCTGGATCTGGATGAAATGACACCATACGGGTCAAAAACAGAACACCATCGATGACAGCATTGGTTATGGAGGTAAGCTGGATGTCTGTCTGTGGCTGGACAATACAAACAATGGCTCTTATGATTGATCTGTCAGATGCTTTCTTCCAATTGACATCCTACAGTACATGGATATTTTGGCTCTTCAGCCAATGCTCTTGCACAATTAGGATTAAGCGCCTGGCTCAAGGGCACAATTACTTAATTCTGACATTGCAGGCTCAGGGATTCAAAACCAGCATCAATTAGGTTAAATATTTTAATGATTTATTTGTATTTATTTATTTAAATATCTATTTACTGGATTTTTCAGTGTATATACAGTACCAGTCAAAACTTTGGACAAACCAACCCTTTCAAAAGTATTTATTTTGTTTTACCATCTTCCGTATTGTAGAATAAAAGTAAAGATATCAAAACTACGTATGAAACAACACCTGAATCATGTAGCAGCCAAAATGAAAAAAGGACAGAATATGTAATGGTAGGGAATTTGCATGTTATGGTAATGAATATGATTGTTCAGATAAGACTTAGCATTAGCATATTCAGAACATGTTACTCTGAGTGAAGCTTTCTATTAGTGTTCCAGTACCTTGGAGCATACAGTCATAGGCCTTCCTGTCCTGCTGTCCCAAAGCATTCCAGAACCCTGCTGGCTCCGTGCCTTCCTCAACCACCTCCACCTTCAGACTGCTGTTACTGTTCAGGCCCAGCTCAGACGGATGGCTGGTGAGTGCAGACAAACACAAAAACCTTAACAAACGGTACACACTGCAAGTCAAAGCCATGTATACCTGGCATTTTAATGCTATATTTGTCAGCACAGTGGTGAAAACGTAGCAGAGAGTTTTATGCTGAAAGGGTTCAAACCAACCCTGCAGCTTGTGCATGGGCTTAGACCGTTGGACCAACCCTGGCCATAATTTACATTTGGCAAAAAATGTCTACGCTGCAATGAAGACAAGAGCACATAGTCTCCCGTAACCGGAGTCTGGGAATAATCCTCACGTCTGCTGGAGCCTCTCCACGGTCCTGGTGCCCACCTCCCTGGCTCCAGCGTGGGACTTGCAACCGTGCCACAGGTAGAGCTGTCCCTGGTGGTTGCCCAGCAAAACCAGGGTGGCACGGGAGCGCAGACTGGCACAGCAACATTCCACTTCCACCAGAAAAGCCTCTGCTGGGGCCTCGCTGCGCACACAGTACAGACGCCAAGCGCCTGGCCGGGAAGAAGAGCACACCAATGTTATGATGTTATTCTGGGACACATGAATGTAGCAAAGCAAACAAACTTCTCTCTATTCTCTGCTTTCCCCATCCCCTAAGCTTAAACCCGACCCTGACACCAATTCCTAACCTTTATGCCTAACTGTAAACATAACTCCTAATGACAAAACCTAACATCAGTGGTACAACTAGCATTAATTGTTCTACCTTAACCCAGAAACGGCAATTTTTATTGTGAGGACCAAATTGTCAGGTTTTATGGTCCCCACATGAATAGTAAAAACAAGAGACATAACTAACGGCACAAAAATGTGTCAAAAACAAAGTGAGGCAGTGATAAGATTTGCAGGTACTGTGTTTAAAGCAATCTGCTAGTAGTGTCAATTGTTTTCAGGAATAAGGTACGTGTTCTCCCAAAGAGTAGCGATATCCCCAATACTTTAGTTTTAAAAAAGGATTGCGAAATTATCTTTGAGCTAATGAAAAGAGTGCAATACAAACAAACACAATCCCTATTTTTTGTGTGATGGAAACCTGTGTTGCTGATTTTGGCGTCTTCTCGGCTGCCTTTGTGGATGACCAGGCCACCCTGGAAGAGCTGCAGGAAACACGGAGGCTCCTTCCCCTGTGCCACCAACACCTAACCACCAGCAAAGAAGAAACCACTTGTAACATCTCATTTTGCCAATTAACATCCTGTGGCATAACATTTCGAATTTTAAATAGATTTTAAATGCAAAAAGACTGAAATACGTCTATTGATTCTCTCCCATAGATGAAAAAAAATCCACTTAGACAACTTTTAAACACAGGTGGACAGAAATTTGGTAGTTTCCCCACCCCCCCACTCACCCTCCAGCCAGACATTTGTAAATGTCTACTCTAAATCAGCACCTGATTCAATTCATTAAAATCTGTGACTTTTTGTGTCCGGTGTGCCAGTAGGGTTCAAACTAAGATGTGTGAAGGCTTGTTCCCCATCCCTCCCCTCAATATTCACAAGTCAAAGTGTCACTCCGCAGCAACGTGGCCTCACCTGCGCCCCCCTGTGGCTCCCCAGCTCCACCGTCATCAGTGCGGAGGTGCCTTTGCCGCTGACGCTGGAGTGGCGGCCCTGCCAGAAGAAGCAAGCGCTGCGCTCTCGACCCGCACCCCCGCTACTCAACTCCCCCGGCTTCTGCCTCTTACCCACTGGATGACAAAAACGTAAAAATTCAAAGAGAATATGAATAAAGTAATAACATCTGTTTGGAATTATTACAGGTAAGACATACAAAGATATGTTAATTGAACTATGTCATATTTCAAACAGCAACAGAAGTGTACTGTATATAGTAACTAGATTGGAACTTCAGAAGTAAAGATACTGGGGCTTGCTTAAACGCTTTCTAACTAAGTTTCCACTGGTACATTGGTAAGGCAAACTGATAAATCCTAAGTTTTCAAAGTATGAAAATATATGAAAGCTGATATCCATGTTTTTGTAAAGTAGCAACAAATCTTGCTGCTTTGGATAATCCAGTCACCTATCTTGAGACTGGTCAAAATAACATACATCTATATTATCCTTCTCATTTAAATAGCGGAGAAGACCAGAATATAAGAAATATATTAAGAAATAATACGTTTTGTCTCTCTTGTAGGGAAAGTGGTTTAAACTGATGCTTTTTGGGAAATATTGCTAAACATTTGTTGTGATGGTACCTGCGGTTCTAATATCTTGAGTTTGGTAAGAGATGCTTCAGAATTTTTTTCTGATTTAAATAGCTGAAAAGTTCAGGAATACATTAAATACTTGAATGTTTTTTGTATCTTCCAGGCAAAGTGGAATAAATGGCGGCTCTTTGGGAAATACTGGTAAAAAAAATCATTGCCGTGGTTACGGCGGTTGCAGTATCTCGAGTTTGTGAAGAGATATTGTCATACTTTTTTCAGACTCATGTAGCTGTAAAGAAGTGCATTTAGGTAAAGCCAGGTTTGTGCATCTGGTCTAGAAAGTACTTTCCATTGGAACTGCTTTCGAGTAGAAAAAAATCCTGTTGCTATAGTTACTCTGGTTGAGGAATTTCGAGTTTGGAAGAGATATTTTCAAAATTCTTTCTGACATAAATATCTAAGAAGTATATTTACATTTAAGTAAATGAATGTTTGTGTATCGAGTTCAGAAAGTACTTTCCATTGGAACAATTTGGAAAGGTTACGTGAAAATCCTATTGCTACGGTTACTCCGGTTGCAGTATCTCACGCTTGGTAAGAGATTTTAGCCAAATTTTATCGAATTTAAATAGCTGAGAAGTAGTGGAACATATGAAACATCCCAAAGGTTGGGAAGGTTAGTTAAATGGCAGCTGTTTGGGAAATATTGCTAAAAACACATTGCTATGGTTACTGTGGGTGCAATATCTCATTGGCAAAGTGGTAGAAACCAATATATGTTAAAGTTTGTATGAATTGTTTTCATTTGTTACTTAAATTTCTGTACATTTTGATGTGAATAATATTTTTTTTGTAAAAAAAAATCTGGGAACAATAGCTGAGAACGTGAGGACATGATCACCAGTGTGAGGTCTGACGATGGGTCTGAGGATTTCATCACAGTACCTAACAGCAGTCAGAGTACCGTTTGCTAGCACGTGGAGGTCTGTGCGACCCTCCAAGGATATGCCTCCCCAGACATCACTGACCCACCGCCAAACTGATCATGTTAGATAATTCTGCAGGCAGCATAATGTTCGCCACGGCTTCGCAGGAGCACCAATGGTGGACCTGCCAATTCTGGTGTTCTCTGGCAAATGCCTGTCGAATTGTATGGAGCAGGGCTGCGAGCACAGGTCCCACTTGAGGATATCAGGCCTCACGGAGTCGGTTTCTGAGTCTGGTCACACTCACAGGTGCACACCAGTAGCCCACTGGAGGTCATTTTGTAGGGCTCTGGCAGCGCTCCACCTGTTCCTCCTTGCACAAAGGAGCAGACACTGGTACTGCTGCTGGGTTGGTGCCCTTCTAGGGCCCTGTCCAGTTCTCCTTGTGTAACAACCCATCTCCGGGTAATCGCCTCCATGAAAAAATGTACTGAAAGACACAGCATTCCTTCTTGTGACAGCACGTACGGATGTGCCATCCTGAAGGATCTGGACTACCGGCACAACCTGAATGGGCTGCAGGTACATGCTGTCAGTAGTGACAAGGACACTAGCAAAACACAAAACTAGAGAAGAATCAAGATAAGGAGACGGCAATTGTCTGTGGCTACCACCTGCAAAACTATTCTCTTTTTCAGGGTTGTCTTGCTGTTGCCTCTTCATTGCACATGTTGCCACATTCATTTGCACCAAAACACAATCGCTTGTGCTTCCTAACTGGACAGACTGATATTCAGTTGATTGATAAATATTGATATACTTAATCAATTCTTTATCATTTAAATATTGATAGATTGATATGTCTAATTGGACAGTTTATTTGACTTGGTGTTATACTGTGATGATGACATATTCTCTACCAAACCTTTTTGAACAGTATATTTAATCCGGTAAAACTGTTGATCAGAACAATTGATGACGTGTTTACATGAATTTCAATTACTGGAATGAAATTGGGATATATGAAAAAAGCATGATGAACAATTCATCCACGTACGGTGCCTTTCACTACATTACCCACCCACGGTTGTGACAGAATACTTCCAGCGGATCACGTAAGTGTCTCCCTCGTGGAGCTGGCCCACGCTCGCCGGCGGCAGCTCCTCCTCCTCAAACTCCCGTATGTGCCAGGCGTCCACTGCCACTGTGGCCAGCTCCGCCTGGCGCCCATCCTCTGTCCGGACAAGGCCATGGCCGCGCTGCACGTCCACCCCCTCAAGAATACAGCGCACAGGGTCGGCAGCGCCATTCAGCAAGGCCTTGGCATCGCAGGGTTTCAAAATGTCTGGCTTGGCACCGTCGATGGGCGACCGGAGGGTAGAGTTGATAGGACTCTGGAAAACATTTTTTGATTGCACAATGAACTGAAACATCCAACGATGAACCTCCTGTATGATGAACTGACTATAAAGCCCATTACATCCCATTAAGCCAAGGGGCCTAGTTCGATTTCCACACCTTGGCCTCCTCCATGGCAGCCTCGTCTTTCTTCCTCTCAGCCCAGTCCAGGAACTTCTCTCTGAACAGAGCTGTCTCGTTGTGCTCCGACAGACGGCCGAACAGAGTCCAGCTGGGACGCCCCTCGCCCCGCCTGCCCACGAAATACAGATACCCACACTTTCAAAACACACAGATGGAGATGATGCTCCAAAAGGTTCTTCACTTCCCCATCTGTACTGAGACATTGGCAGGATTACTTCTTTGTATGCAATTCTTTGCCTCACCATCATTTTCATGTCAGTGCCACTAGGAGTCAGTGTTCTCTAAGACTGAGTTCACACAACTCCAAACATATAGCTTTTCTTGTTTGCCTTTTAAATGATCCTGTGGCGATCAAAAAAATGAACAATACAGCGTCTGGTAAAGACCTGGATGTGATTGGACAAGGAATGTGCGACTCACTCTGGGATGTCGGTATTGGACGAGCAGGCGTCCAGGGGGTTGACCCTGCAGCCGCTGTAGTCGTAGGAACCACTCCACAGCTGTTTGCCTAACTGCACAGCCACCTTTCTGTCAGCCAGGGACACGTCTTTCCCGGTCCACACGTACACCTCACTGCCGAAGTCAAACACTAGTGCCTGGAGAGACAGAGGCAGCCAAGTCAGTAACACATACACTTGTTTAACTATACATGTGAGGACTTTCTTTTTAAACATTTTGCGCATACAGATATAACCTTATTTTGCATTTAAAAAAATACATGATAATCAAGCTTTCTGTCTGAGAAACCACCCTTTAATATATAAATTATTTAGCAGACTTATCCAGAACGACTTACAGTAATGCTAGCTAACAAATAAAATAGCAAAAAAAAACGATTTTCCCTAAACCCAAAACTAACCTTTCAAACCAAACGACATACCTCCTAACCACTCAACCAAAAAAACTTAAATTTTAAAAGTAGCCTTTTTACAAGCATGATTTGACATTGATTACTATACACTTGTATACTATTGTATAGTATATTACTGTACACTCTCACATGTATATTAATAAACACATATGTTCCCTATCACAGAATTTTTTAAATAAAATCAATTTCCCTAATCTTAACCTAAATGACCTAACCCTTACACCTAAATTTTACCTATCCCAAATACCTAAATCCAACAGGTTGCTTTGGCAGACACGGATTAAACCTAGTCCTGGATTAAGCAAAATCAAGATCAATGGATTTTTTTTATCCAAGACTAGGCGTAATCTGTGTCCACAAAACAAGCCCTATTAAAAACCACAATTAAAACATAATGCCCAATTGTACAAGCCGAAAATTGCATTTTTCCCCGATGGGCACCGGCCAAAACATCCAGTGGAGTTTGGTAAGATTTTACTATCTTTGTATACACATAGACATGGCTCACATACACACCCACACACGCTGCTGAGGACGGCCTCACAGTAATTTATCAGTCTCCCGTGACACACAAACTCACACCTCTTTAGAGTTCAGCAATGTAACACTGGGGATGGAGGCCCAGGCCTCTTGATAGGGGACCAGCTTGTCCTCCTGCAGCCGGTAGACCCCGTTAGAGTCCAACACACCAGACTCGTACAGCTCGTCCTCCTCTGGCTCCCCTGCACCTATGGACGTGGACATCAGTGTTTGAATGTTGAGGGCTGCTGGCGGGCATTAGAAAGGTTAATGTGTTGGGCATCCTATTAAACTGGTTGTTTAGATCCTGGATTCTGATTGGACAAGCCACATCCAAGTTGTAATAGCAGTCATAGGCATGAATTAAGAAACCAACCTAATGCCTTCTAATAGTTCTACCTTAAAATGATCACTGTGCCTTTGCAGTTTGTCTACACACATCATTTCCCATTGCTTCTATGCCTTCGTTTGGAACAATGGTGGTTCATTAGTTCAGACTGTCCGCCTGTCTGAACTCTAACTAGTTTAATTTTTAATGCAACATTCCCCACTGGCCAATGTCCAAAGCAACTTTTGTTTGTTGACCCAGAAAGAAATAATCAACATTATTATCACAAATTGAGTGAAAAACTAAAACAAACTCAAATGCAACATGACAGTTTCTTTACAGGTGAATCACTGATGTGACAGATTTAGATGAAACTGTCTATCTAGTTAAATACCAAAAGACAACCACTTTTACCATGTCTTTCCCAGAGCAAATATTCAAGAAAACTCACGTCTGTGGCAACAGGACAGAAATGGTATGTCAAACGTTAGATTAATTGTTTAAAAAGAATTATTCCCAACATTCCTAATGTCCACGTGACAGAAAAGGTGTTCTCTCAAAAGAATCATTTTCTGAAATTCATACGAGACCTTCTGCCGAAAGCACATTGCTTATAAAAAATGTTTTATTAAATTGTTTTAGCCAAACAAAGAATACATGATGTCGTAAAACCTTCAAAATGACAAATGGAAACAAGGGGAAAAATGCACTACGGTCACCACCTCTGGCCTCCACTCCAAGTGAATTTGGAACTGGCCCTAATGTTTGTGGTCTGCGTAAGTGTGCACCTGGATTATGTTTACCAATTTATACACTGTGTGTGTTCAAGATAGTAAGTGCATATCTGTATGCACTGTGCGCATGTCAACTTGGAATGTGCGTGTGTGTGTGTGTGTGTGTGTGTGTGTGTGTGTGTGTGTGTGTGTGTGTGTGTGTGTGTACTCTACACAAATGCACTAATGCAGACATGTGTTAGCGTGAATATATACCTCTGTAGTCTGTCTTGCCCCCCAGAAGGTTCCAGAACTCCTTAGCCCATCGGTTGTCAGTGTTGATACCCTCCTCCAGCACAGTCACCTGGGGGGCCTTACAGCCCAGGTCCCTCTTGGCCTGTACGAAAGCCGCCATTTCAGAGGCCTGGCGATAAACGTTACAGAAAGGATTAGGATTAATCCATTTAGTGCCTACAGAAGATAAATGTAACGTATTGCTGTTGGACTAGTTTGAGTAGTGATATAAGGTACTCTTTAACTCTAGGTTGGGGTCAATTCAGTTTCTAGGAAGTTCCTAGGATAACACACTTATATAATGTATTTAAACTATACTAACTTTTTTACTTTTATTTCCTATTTAGACATGACCAACGTTTAACAAACATTTTGAAAGGTAGAACTAACAGTAACAATGATGCGTCTTCAGAGCTTGATAATCCAGGAGAAGAGAGGATTTGAGAGTAAAAGTTGGAAAGGAGAAACTAAACTGCTGTGGTAGAGTTCAGCTGTTGCCTTTTGACTGTGGCATACATCAGAAAGGACCCGAATGGCCCTGAAAGGCAGCCAGTTTCAGGATAATGTTGAGGCGAGGACATCGTGTTCTCATACAGCTTTATTTACTGGCACAGTTTGTTTTCCAACCGTCACCCCTAGACTTCACCCACTGCACCTCCATTTGTGACCAGCACAGGGCCAGGACGCAGTGCAGAGCATTTCCATGTTAATTAGCAGATGTTGTTATCAAGAATAATAGGTGCCTTAGGTTTAAGGATAGAAGGACAGATTCGCTCCTTGTCGGTGAACACTCACTCCCCTTGCATACAACGCCGAAAAAAATTAAGAGACCACTGCATAATTTTTTTAGGAGCTGTATATATTTTTCAGGTCTTTTTGACAGTGAGAATCATAGGGAGACCGATGAAAAGGGGGCACCGCGGTGAAAGGTAGATATGGGGATTGAACCCCTGTCTCTGGTGGCAGAGTCACATACAGCTCTGAAAAAAGATTGAGACCATTGCACCTTTTGAAAATGAAGGTTTTGAGTGAGGAACAGAAGCATTCAATTTGCATTGGTCTCTTAATTTGAACCCTTCTGTTCCTCATTCAAAACCTTCGTCAAAAACCTTTTTTGGAAGGGAAACAAAAAGGTGCAGTGGTCTCTAAATTTCTTCCAGAGCTGTATATGCATGGATCCGTGAGTGTCACAACTGGACCACAGCTTCAGACAGAACCAGAGCTCTTTCCATTACTGACACTAACCACTAGGCAATCTGCCTGCCCCACAGTACTCCATTGCATCGGCAGTGATGCAACACATTTAAAAGTTTTGCTTAGAAAAAAAAATTGGAAGTTCATTGAAAAGTATATTTACACTTAATGTAATTTAGTGTTTAATCATGTCCATCTGTCTCAAGCGCTACCTTGGCTTTTTCTATGACATTGGCAAACTCTCCACTCCACATGAAGCAGTGTTTGGGGGTGATGAGCAGGAAACAGTCGCCGCTGTTCAGGCAGCGTGCCGTGGGCTCCACCAGGCGCACCTGCACGTGGCGCCGACCTGTAGACCCAATGGAGACATACCCCAATGTTGACATACCCCAATGTTGGTACCACCAGTCATTCTTCTGCAAATTATTCATTGAATCTCTGGGAAGAGTCGAGCACAACTAGAAAATAGGTGTCAAACCCATTCCATGGAGGGCCAAGGGTAGGTTTCCGCTCTTACCTTGTACCTGATCACTTTTAGGTCAATATTACGTCACTAGTCAGTTAGTATCTACCGTCACCTGGTTGCCTTGGTCTTCCCTGAGCACCAGCTCAGGGAAGGAAAAACCTAAAACCAGCATACACCGGTTCGACACCTATGCACTAGTTTTACTTGACTCTTTGCACAGATTCAACAAGCAATTTACATTTGATTTACATTTTAGGCAAAAAAGGTATTTAGAATGCTACTGTACTTCCTCTAGTTGAAGGGTGATGCACAGATTTAATTCTGTGCCACTGTTGAATTGTTCAAGAGTACTGGTACTCAGAGCCCTACTTTTATCCACTCTATTTACAGCAGTAGTGGATAAACGTAGTTCCCTCTATGCAGGGTATGGTGCCATTTTGAACCCATCATCCCTCACCCTGTGACTGACCTTTAATGCGAATCAACATGAGTTTGTGGAAGGGCAGCGTGCTGTTGTTGGTCACCACCTCAGTGGACTTGGTGCTGCGCAGGTTGATCTTGCGGAAGTTCTCTTTGCTAGCCAGACCAGCCAGAGCTGCGTCAGCCAGGTTGGAATGCTTGGCCACTGTGGAACCAAAATGGAGGTTTATCTGAATGCGGTTATTTCAGCATGGGAGGGGAGATCCAAAAAGAGGTATTCCTAGACAGAAGCCATTTTACAATATAGCTTCTACGTAGTTATATTTTGCAAGCCATGTAACTGATGACGGTATATTTACTACAACAACCGGGTTGTGTGGTGGCCCCACCTAGCTATCTGAAGATGAATGTGCTACCTGTAAGTCGCTGTGGATAGTGCAGATATGTATAGTTCCCTTGACTGACAGTTCTCCGTTACCAAACGCATATTATGGGATGGCTTACTCCTCTCCACTTGGATCCTCTTGGTTTCCACAGTAGCCACGTTGAGTCTCTGTTCTGTGTAGCCTTGGCGGATGTCATTGCGGGCCGCCAGGGCTCGGAGGGGGTTCCGCGAGCCTTGGTTGTTCCGAGCGGGACGTACGGCGCGCTTGTGGTCCGTACCCGCCGACGTCAACCTGAAGAACGAACGTGTAGAAACATTTGAGAGGTCAGAAGACTTTCCCTACAGTCCATAGATGGCTACATTGATCGAATCATCTGTACTTTGGAGTGTCGGCCTGAAGATCACGGAGGTCCTCCGGGGTCAGCGCAGTAATGCCTGAGTTTCGGGAAGGGGGCGACACAGGCTTGTAGAAGCGGCCAAATGTCTCCTCGTCATCCAGGGTCATAACCTCCTTCTCCGTCTCGGCTGTCACCTCAATGGTGGACGTTCGGTTGTTTCCCATGCCTGGCAGGAAGCAGGAAGTATTAACGGAACGGTCAGGATTCAACCAGTTTTAATGATCACTAACTACTACTCCCCTACATCATTTTCTTCAGTAAAACATTTATCAGAAAGAATGAACAGGTGTGGTATATGGCCAATATGCCACGATTAAGCTTACAGCCCTAAGCAGTTGTATATTGGCCATATACCATACCAAGCTGACATAACGCTACGCACCTTCCTGGTTAAAATTGACTTTTTGGTCAAATTCATGCTCTCTCATACCATGGCTAATCAGTTTTCAAGGTTCCAATCACTCAGATTATAATATACACATTTGCACATTTCTATAGACAGCTCTGCGCAAGGGGTCGTGGTCTATATTACCCCAAAAAGCATGCACGGATGCGTATTTCAATAATCCACCGGAAATAGTTGCAATATAACCATTAACAAAGTGTTATTTTAGGCTTATTATAATGTAGCCACAGAATCTTGTAGCCAGCAAATTATTTGTCAATCCTGAACAAATCCGAATGCATTCTTTGTTCTGTCTGTGGCAAGGATCAAACACTGGTTGCATACATGGCAGTTAGCATCTCTAACCACTACACTATGTAACAAGAGCTAGTCAGTCACTCACCCAACCACCCACCCATTTACTCTTCTTGGTCAGGTCCGGCAAAAACATTGATTAAGAAGAACCGGGTTTACTTCTAAAATAAATTGTGTGTTATTTAGGTCTGTTTGTTAAGGTTATGGGAGAAGCCTAAAGCATAAAACACACTTTTTCATGATATGTGTTTCCAATAACCCCAAAATACCCAACAATAAGGACTATGTTATGACTGTGTTCAAATACATTAGGGTAGTAAATCAGAGAAATTGTATAAGAACTATAAATATTTCTTTAACCAATGGTAACATCTGCTTCATTCAAGTGGTCCCCAGAGTGAGCTCAGGCTTTGCCGGTCTGTGGCATAAAAACGGTTTGAGAAATTATATCCTAATGAATCCCTTCAAAGGGTGCCAGGACTGAAAAAAATATGCCCAAGGAGAAACCTGACAGTGGCTTTTGATTAAAAGGGTATCATGACAAAATTGTGTGCATGGTGCAAGGACTGACCTTTATTGTGAAGCTTGTCCAGAAAGGACTCCAGTTTGTCCAGCCTCTTGTCACCTTCCACCTTAACACCACTATGAGTGGAGATTTCTGCTCAGAGAAAATGGATGACAACATACAGTCAGACATTTTGATAGGTCATTTTAGTAACTAAGGTTAGGTTCCCCAGGTTTATTCAAACAAAAATATATTATGTATCAGGCCAAAATCCTCAAATTGTTTTACCAAGCTGTTTTAAGTGCCAAGGGAAAACTCCCCAGGCCAGGAGAATGCTTGAGTGGTACAAGAATTGGCCTGCCTGAATACATCTAAATGTTTAGAGTACAAACGACCAACAGAAACTAAGAAAGACAACACACCTTCATGCGGCTTGACCGGGGTTGCTATGGACTTCTTCATGTGGGAAATGGGAGATTCCTCTTTACCCACCTCCGACACGAGGCCTAATGGGAAAGAATGCAAGAGTCACGTTGAGGTAAAGGGGGGGTCCTCAATTGAAATGAAAAATGTGTTTAGTATAGAGCTTAAGAAAAAATTAAGAGACCGCTGCACCTCCTTCTTTCCTTTTTAAACAGTTGAAAAGGAAACGTTGAGTGAGAAACATAAGTGTTCAATTTGCAGTGGTCTCTTTTAGTCCTTTTGTTCCTCACTTAAAACCATCCATTTCAACTTTTTTGGAAAGGAAAGAAAAAGGCGCAGTGGTCTCATAATTTTATCCGGAGCTGTATATACACTACAGTTCACAAGGTTTGGGGTCACTAAGAAAGTTTTGAAAAGAAAATAACCTTGTTCGTCCATTAAACTGACAACAAATTGATCAGAAATACACAATCAGTAAACACAGTTAATGTTGTAAATGACTAATGTAGCTGTAAATGGCAGAATTTTTTCATGGAATATCAACATAGGGGTACCGAGGCCCATTATTAGCAACCATCAGTCCTATGTTCCAATGGCACGTTGTGTTTGTTAGTTCATCATCAAAATGCTAACTGATCATTAGAAATCCCTTTTGCAATTATGTTAGCACTGCTGAAAAATGTTGTGCTGATTATATAAGCAATAAAACTGTCCTCCTTGTGACTAGTTCAGTAGCTATAGCATCAGATTTTGTGGGTTTGATTACAGTCTCAAAACAGACAAACAAAGAACTTCCTTCTGAAGCTCATCAGTCCATTCTTGTTCTGAGAAATGAAGGCTATTTGATACAAGAAGCTGAAGATGTGTACAACGCGCTTCATAGAACAGCGAAAACGGGCTTTAACCAGAATAGGAGTGGGAGGCCCTGGTGCACAACTGAGCAAAGGAACAAATACATTAGTCTAGTTTCAGAAACATATGCCTCACAGAACCTCAACTGGCAGCTTTATAATTGTACCCACCAAACAATAGTCTCAAAGTCAACACTGAAGGTGAAACTCTGGGATGCTGGCCTTCTAGAGGGAGTTGTAAAGAAAAGGCCATATCTCAAACTGGCCAAAAATATAAATGATTAATTCAAGCAAAATATAATTGACACTGGACAGAGAAAGATTGGAAAAAAGTGTTATGGATAGATGTTTTTGGGTGTTTGGGCAACAACAGAACAATGTAGTGATGAAGCAGTCAGCTGGTATTCTGTCTAATGGAGTGGCCAGCACAGTCACTGGATCTCAACCATATTGAGCTGTTGTGGGAACAGCTTTGATGAAAGCAAACTTTAAGAACACAATTATTGTTTTAATAAAATGAGTGTAATTCCTATTCGTTTTGCTATATGTCCTATTCAAACTCATGTAATGTATGTTTTCATGGGAAACAAGGTCATTTCCAAGTGACCCGAAACCTTTGAACGCTAGTGTATGTATCTCGTCTAGGGCTGACCTCTCTTGGCCATGCGCCCGGCCACTGTGAACTGGGTGGAGTCGTTGGCGGCGCCACGCCCTCTGCTCTTCCACGCCTCCTCGTTCTCCTGCAGGATCTTCATCCTTTCCGCCAGGGACATCTTGGTCTCTACATCGGCACTGGACTTCTAATGGGGGTGGGGGAGAGGGCAGAGAGAGGGAGGTTGTAAGGAAGACTCAGAAATAGCTTAATGAACATTGTGCATGCATTTGTGCATACACAGGCCAAGGCTTGTATCAGAATAATATTGGGCTACATCAATGGTATTGAAGTACATTGGAGTTAATTAGTGTGTTGGGGAAAGGTGAAAGAAGAATTCCTGTTTTATCTTTCCCACTTGGTCACTTTTGACCTGTACAGGACATGTTAAAAGGGACTGTATCAATATTGCTAAAGCTTTTGTTGTTTTCTCCACTCAAATATTACTTGATCTTTCTGGATATTTTCAGTATTCTTCACAATAACATTTTGATTGAGAAGAATCGGTTTATCTTTTTTTTCTTTACCTTCTATGTGTTATTTAGGTATGTCA
The DNA here is from genome assembly GCA_016801105.1 of Esox niger. NCBI lineage: Eukaryota > Metazoa > Chordata > Actinopteri > Esociformes > Esocidae > Esox > Esox niger. The sequence goes on along the minus strand of JACXGJ010003189.1, from coordinate 5,396 downwards.
GTGTTATAGGAGTAACCTAAAGCGAAAATGAGGCAGAATAAGAAAGACTGAGAGAATGAAATAAGTAGAAGGAATGAAAGAGACAAAAATACAAAAGAGCTGAAACACACTGGAAAAGTTCAGAAAGTATATTTACTGGCCTTAAGGAAAGTAATGAGCTCCACTTCCTCCCCCTCAGTGGAGAGATAAATGTGTACATATGACATTAATCAAAAAACGCTCCTATTATTTCCAACATGATTCATATGCTTCATTGCCACTGTGGATTCTGCACCTGAAGTCCACCATTAAAATGAGTTACAGCAGAACAGTCACCAGCCCTACAAGGCCCGGGAGTAGTTACATAGTAATTAATGATATTCAAGCATTAAATATCTCTGATAGGTTTTATGGCCTCAAATTGATTTACAATGGCTGACTTCAGGTTTATGAGTGTTGACTTCTTTATGTTTAATTTTATGGCTCGGACCAAATCAACAAAAAAGTTTCAGGGAAATCTTCCCAGATCCAAAATGGTCACTGTTGTCAGTTTATTAGAAAAGACCAACAATGTAACGGATTATTTAATCTCGCTAATTTACACTGGCGAAAGCAAACTTCCCATGAAAATGGTGAAACATAATACAGGCTGTGATGATTGAAGGGAAAAGTGAAATTGGGAAAGTCACCAAGCTTCATACAGAATGAAGCCATATGGTTCCCATACACAGATCAAAGGCCTCCCCTTGAACCACCTGGACTGTCATTGAGGGGATTGACTGACTCGCTGAAAGAATTCAGCCAAATGGTGCCGACCTACAGACCGGGCAGGCTTCACAGTCATTCAATTGACGTTTCCATTTGAGCATGTGGTAGGCTTTACGTGTCTTGGAAACTGGCCCCTAAAGATGGGTCATAAACTTAGCAAAAACATGTAGCATGAAAGTACACACACACACACACACGCACGCACGCACGCACGCACGCACGCACGCACGCACGCACACACGCACACACGCACACACGCACACACGCACACACGCACACACGCACACACGCACACACGCACACACGCACACACGCACACGCTTTTCTATCCTTCTCAGGACTAGAAACATTATTCCGTATGTTTCCTATCCCCTAACCCTAAACCCAACCTTAAACTCAACCTCAAGAGCCTTACCTTAAAGGCTAAACATCACCTCCCCTAAAGAATAACCGTACCCTAAAATCTAGCCATTAATGCTTGAACCTAAAACAAATCCAAATTGTAAATTGGGAAATATAATTAAACACAACTATAAAACACTAACAGCATATAAGCCCAGCTTGGATTTACAAAAGAATTGAAAATAAACTCCCCACATGGTGGCATTAGTAAATAGGGGCACGTTCATACTATGTGGTTGGTTAAATACACAAATACAAACACAGACCACACTATCCATTGTCATCCAGCAAAGCTTTGGGTTCACATCCAACATCCGCAGTACCCTGTTCACTTACCCTAACAGGCCAGCTCTGGAGTCAATCAGTGAGGGGGAAAACCTTGGCTGACAGGACTCCAGTCACTGTGCTACAACCAGAGACCTACAGGAAAACATTACTCTCTCACCGCCTAAATGTACACTGGCATATATACATGGACACGCGCGCACGCACGTGCGCACACACACGCACGAGCGCACACGCACGCACGAGCGCACACGCACGCACGAGCGCACACGCAGATGCACACACTGTGCATTCCAAACGTGCGCACACGCACTGGGGTATACACAAGGACATGGAAGTTGAAGCACAGATCGAGACAAACAGACAGCCGGACAGGACATCCACGAGCTTAACCACAATTTAGCGAGCGAGACCGTTTTACTTCGGGTTCATCAAAGTCGGTCCCACCACAGAGCTTGGATTTAAGTGACAAGGGTCTTTGGATATCTTTTTTTGAGATTGAAGATTCCTATTTAAACTGCAGTTCAAAATGGAACCTGACATGTACAGTACCACTCAAAAGCTTGGACACAACTACTCATTCAAAGGTAGTTTACCATTTTCCAGTGTAGAATAATGGTGAAGACATCATAACTATGAAACAACAAAAAGTGTTCAACAGATCAAAAACATTTCATACTATAGATTCTTCAAAGTAGCCACGCCTTGCACACTCTTCATTCTCTCAACCAGCTTCATGTGTTAGCCACCAGGAATACACATCTTTATTGGGGAAATCCATATTATGGCATGAACAGCTCTAAGAGAAGTAAGTCAGTTAATCCAGAAAATAGCAAAAACCATCAAGCGCTATGGTGAAACTGTCTCATGAGAACCACTACACAAAATGAAGACCCAGAGTTACCTCTGCTGGAGAGGAGAAGTTCATTAGAGTTATCAGGTTTGAGTCCAGATTTGAAATGTTTAGTTCCAACCACCGTGTCTTTGTGAGTCACAGAGTTGGTGAACCGATGATCACCTAAGATGTCATTAAGGCGGGGTGGCTGCTTTGAAGAATCCAAAATATGTATTTTGATTCAGTTATCACTTTTTTGGTTACTACATGAATCCATGTCTTACTTTACGTCTGTTGAAAAACAGGTGAGAAACATTTGGCGAGCATGCTTTTAGACATGCAGAAAATCACACACACACTCACCTGATTGCAAGCGATTACAACTAGCAAGTTGGGCTGACAACAATGAAGTCATACAGAGGTCAGGAGAAGGTTGTGAGGTGGAGAGCAGGAAAACGGATGTGGAGCAGGAGAGAAACAGGGAAAGGGGTGGAAGAGTGGACGGGGGTCATCCTAAATATCCGGCATGAGAGCAGCTGGCCTGGGAGGAAAAGTGGGATATGAAACTGCGTGCGTAGAAGCAACAGGGGACCTAAGAGGGAATGAGGAAAGAGAGAATGGTGAGGATGGGGGCCGTACATATAAGCCTTGCACAATAACCATTGGAAGTTGGCCTCAGCGTGAGGATCCATAGAAGGCTACGGGAGGGACTTCACTGAATCAGGTCTTTTGGTTTTAGCAAAGACAAAATACTGCGATGTGTGGCTCCAACCGGTGTGATAACATAAACAAAGTGCTGTCCGTTGTATTCAGTGTAGACAAAAAACTAATATATCATTTTAAAAGCATTCAACACAAAATGCAACATCCCTTTAATCAGCTAGCTAGATATTGCAGCAACATTTTATCATCATGAACATGTTTAATTTGAGCAGTAACAGCCTTCCTCAACCGGAGACACAATCGAGACACCTCAGCTGTCCCACAGCAATGTTACAAGGTAGCAAATGGTTTTTCAGGGACACATATTCTAGTTGTGTCCTTTGGTACAAGTTTTATAAATTCTGTAAATCGGCATTTAAAGAAATGTCGGTGTTCAGATGTAATCTGGCTAGCAAACAGTGGAAGAGCACTCCTTTTGGAGCTTGCTTGCAGTATGAACAACATGATACAGGACACCGTTGGTGTTTCTAAAACTAGTTTTAAAACATTCAAAAGAACTCCTGTTTTTTTGGGCCCACCATAGAGTGGGCCGTGGGCCATGTTTCTTTTTGGGGGGGTGAATCAACATTCGCTAACAATCCTGTATCTTGGGGTATTCTAGGAATAAGACAACTACAGAGGAGGGTCACATTTTTCCCAGATTCAACTGGTAAAATTCATGTTCTCATTGTGCTGAGATGTTGAATTTCTATGAAAATAACTTGCTAATTTGACCAACTAGTACATTATTTGCTGAGCTAAGGTGAAATTCCCCTTTCAGAAGAAACACTCCAAACACTCCCAGGCTCTGACTGGGGGAATAGAGGGGAGGGATTTAGTACCTGGCCAATGGCATTGCAGGAATGCACATTGTTTAGATGCCAAAGTCAGTGAGAACAAAATGTCATTAAATGTGTGTTTTTCCCCTCTATTGCTGTTTTAACCTAGTTGACAGGCATCAAAAACACCTTCAGTTATTGGCAAGTCAAGAGGGAAACGTTAGAGCGTGACTTGGTTTACTGCAGGTTGGGGGACGTTTCCACACTAGGCTAGTTTGAATGTTGTTTTCATGTGGTTTTGTTAATGTAGAAAACATTTAAGACCTATAAAAATAAACACAGAATGCCTCTTTAACATACTTTTTCAAGGGAATCAATTTAATTCTAAGGTTTTTAGGGGAAAAAGCAAGGCTAACGAATCCATTGATTTAATGAAGTAACATGCTCTTACTTAGTGACTTTGCCACAAAACACATTGGGCCAGTTAGGAAGACAAAGACCATGCCTAGTCCGTAATTTAAAAATGGTGAGATCTCACTATTAAAACCATTTAGCAGACACTCATAACCAGGGTAGTAATTTGGGTTAAGTGCCTTGCTTTAAAGGAAAGATTTTATTCATGCCAGCTTAGGATTGGATTTAAGAACTTTCCAGTTGCCCAACCACCAGACAACCTGCCATCATCTACAGGGAATCTGCAAAGATTGGGTCGAGTACGACCCGGCCACAAGTCACAACAGGTATCAAGAAATAGTATTTCAGCTACATAAGCGTTAAGGTACATTTCCCTTTAAACAGCAAAAGCACTTTTGAGGAATGCAGCATTACACTATCAAGTGAGAGATGCAATCATTTTCACACACACTAAACACTCCCACAACTTCTCCCCACACCCCCAAAAAAGTGTTTTAGATTTAGCTATAGAAAGAATCTCAAAATGACACCACAGTCAATGGGAGAAAATGCGCAGCTTAGCTAACAGGAAACATCTGCAGCGTGTGAGAGAAGGCAGCAGTGTGTGCGCGCACCAGGGGTGTATCCCAAACGGAAGGCTATTCACTATTTGACACACTACTTGGTTCTAGAGTTTGCTGGTTAAAAGTACCGCACTACCCAGCTCAACAGGACGTCATTTTGATTTTCCTTTCTTGCAGCGACGACAAAAGTGTAACAACATCTGCTCCCATTTGGTCCACAGCGACTCAGAGGAGAGTTCCTGTTTTTCCTAAATGTGTGCCTGAAAACCAAAAAGGCACACACATCCCTAGATGAAAACCCAAAAGGCACACACATCCCTAAATGAAAACGCAAAAGACACACACATCCTTGGATGAAAACCCAAAAGGCACACACATCCTTGGATGAAAACCCAAAAGGCACACACATCCTTGGATGAAAACCCAAAAGGCACACACATCCCTGGATGAAAACCCAAAAGGCACACACATCCCTGGATGAAAACCCAAAAGGCACACACATCCCTGGATGAAAACCCAAAAGGCACACACATCCCTGGATGAAAACCCAAAAGACACACACATCCATGGATGAAAACCCAAAAGGCACACACATCTATGGATGAAAACCCAAAAGACACACACATCCTTGGATGAAAACCCAAAAGGCACACACATCCTTGGATGAAA
>JACXGJ010003188.1:0-56339 GCA_016801105.1 Esox niger | reverse complement strand
AACCAAAATAAACCACACCACTGTGGTAAAACACTCAACATAAATAGGTTCCCCAATTGGAGGCAATAACGAACACCTGCCTCCAATTGGGGAAACCAAAGCACATAGAGGTGGCTAGAGCCACCTCTTTTGGCCATGTCCTGACTATGACCCCAGCCAGCGCAAAGATGGCTAGGGGCATAGCCAGGACATGACAGCACCATACATTTCTGTATATCACATTTTATTTTAGGGGTAATTCCAAGGTTCAATAAAGTGTAGGGATCCTGGTGACCTTGGTAATATTGTTTTATCTCTAAATGTTCTTGAATTGCGAAAATTTGATCTGGACACATCATTGTTTAGCTATTACATTGGTTATAAATGCTATTACCAAAGACTTGTTTGGGAAATTAAATGATTGCTCTATTTATTTACCTTTCAATGTTTTTTGATATATTTGATCAGTTCCTTTTACAGAAGAAACTGACCTCATAATGAATTGGCCATTTGCCTGTCTACTCAGAATTACTTTAGTGATAGAACTCAGGCTATTGCAATAAATGGGGTTTAATATGAATTTCTAGTAGGGCAAAATGTGGGTTATTTTATTTTATTCTACATATATTAATAAAATCTGTAACTCTCTCATGTTGATGCTGATGACACAGTACTACATATTGCTGCTTCTGACTATTATGAAATTCACCAAGGGATCTTGATTGGTGCTGAATCCAAACAAACAATAAGTATTTACTAGGTTCCAAAGTCTGGATGGTTCTGTCAAAGAACATTTTTCTCTTATAAAGTACCTTTTGAATTTGGTTAAAGAAAAACCTGTGTTTAAAAACAAAAATTGTATTATTGATAAATAAGCTTAAGCTTAAAATGTATTTATCTCTTAGAAGCAAATAATGTCTGTCATCCCTGCATATAAATGTAATTGTGCCAACTACTTTTTTGTCACTATTTCAATTATTGTGTAATATATGCATGCCACAGCAACAGTTTTGTAGCTGCTCGATTCACTTAATCATGCAGCTATGCGTTTTATTGCTGTTAAGATCTTTCAAATGTTTGACATGTTTATGTTGTCGGTATAGTTGTTACAGGTTGTGATAGATGTTGTCGGTATAGTTGTTACATGTTGTGATAGATGTTGTCTGTATAGTTGTTACATGTTGTGATAGATGTTGTCTGTATTGTTGTTGCGTGTTGTGATAGATGTCGTCTGTATAGTTGTTACATGTTGTGATAGATGTTGTCTGTATAGTTGTTACATGTTGTGATAGATGTTGTCGGTATAGTTGTTACATGTTGTGATGTATGTTGTCTGTATAGTTGTTACATGTTGTGATAGATGTCGTCTGTATAGTTGTTACATGTTGTGATAGATGTCGTCTGTATAGTTGTAACATGTTGTGATAGATATCGTCTGTATAGTTGTTACATGTTGTGATAGATGTTGTCTGTATAGTTGTTACATGTTGTGATGGATGTTGTCGGTATAGTTGTTGCATGTTGTGATAGATGTCGTCTGTATAGTTATTACATGTTGTGATACATGTTGTCTGTATAGTTCTTACATGCTGTGATAGATGTTGTCTGTATATTTGTTACATGTTGTGATGTATGTTTGGGTGTCTAATTTTGATATGTTTTAATGTACTGTATTTTGTCTGCATTGAGACTTTTACCTGCATTAGAGGGACCGTTCCCTGTATGTTGTCCTGCAACAAACAACTTTGAGAGACACCAGAATGAGAAACAATAATTTGGTCTTTGAATCAGATTTTTCCACTCCTTCAAATATTAATTGATGCATTGCAATTAATAAATGTAATAAATGTAGCAAGTGTGTTAAATGAAATGGACTTGAATTCCCTATGAAACAGAAAGGCAATTTAATGGAATTTCCTTTTGAGAGGTAAAAAATGACAACTGCCTAAAGTGCTTGGGCCATGGGGATCACCAATGAAAAACAGTGGCATGTGTATGGAAAATAGGTTATGTCTATAGTGTTTATGTGTGTGCGTGTGTGTGTGTGTGTGTGTGTGTGTGTGTGTGTGTGTGGTCTTGAGACATGAGGACACACATGACCAAGAAGCAACACACAGGCTCAGACATTCACAATAGCAGTTGTACCCCAGGGCTATATTTAATTGGTTACACACACACACACACACACACACACACACACACACACACACACACACTACCCAGAAATATTCCTTTCTATACCATAATATATACACATTTGTGAAAAATACTCTGGTATTTGTGCACATTATTCCCTCTTCATCATTGTGTGAGTGTTGGTGGACATTTTATTGTATAAATACTGTCTACCCCTGTCAGTGGCCTTGACTTAATGGTTGCAGACAATTGACTTTTAAATTAATATTTTTTTAGAGTCAGCAGAAGCCTTTAAGCTACCCTTACATTTTTTGTGGAATTAAAAAAACACTGGCTAATATCTCGGTCATACAGTCTATTAGAATTGCGTGAAAAGTGTTCAAAGATAAAGTCAAGAGATGTACTTGAGTCTGCAGCATTCACTGAACAGTTGTTTCATGAGGGGCAAACAGATTCACCGTTAGTCTTCACCTGCTGCCTATGCTTGAGCTAAACAGTTACAATACAGTTAATTTACATGAATTATAGAGCAAAGCTTCCGAAACCAAACAGTCAACGTCAGAAAGACAAAGGCTACATTTTGTCCCCCAACTGCCGGATGTTTGATAAAAATGTCTCAGGGCAACACTAAGAAGTGACAGGATACAAATAAACAGAGCCAGTACTTCCTTTGTCCAAGTGACAGTAAGTCTGTTTAAATACCCTCCAGTAGGACCAGTCGGTTGGCCTAAAGACAACATGTTGCCTGTGCAGATGAATATTGTACACTTATAATATAAGTGAATCAATATACTCATTTGAATTTGACCTTTTTTAAATATTTCTTGTTAGTGTATGTGTACTGTTCACACTGTGCCACAGACAACATTTCCCCCTGGAGACAATATATTTATTAACTGACCAGTTGGCTTAAAGGAATGTATTGTTATTTGGCCTGATTCGATCCCAGACCGACCAAATGACTGAACGACAGACAGACATTTGGACAGACAATGGATAAACAGACAGAAAAAATCCCTTTCTTAGGCCAAAAAACAGACAGAGGAGCATTACTCTGTCCTGACCTCAAACACCAGTGTTATGCGCATTACATCCAAAACAACGGAATGACGAATCACGGCTGTGCCGCAGTGACTAGGAAACTAAGGCTCAAGCGTTTGCTTGGCCAGGACGATCTCACCTGGGTATCTTTAGTGATCATGGAACGATGAAATGAAAAAACATCCCTCAAAACCCAGCATATTTCTCCATTTCCCCCTCCCATTCTGGCTGACATCTACTATTAGAGAGACACCAGACATGTGTGTGTAGGTGTGTTTTCATGAAATAATCCCGACCACCCAGACATGCACACAATCTCCTCAGCTACCTCTTCCCAGGGTGGAATGCCAAACCACAGTCCAGTTTGGCTGTTTCCCCTGGCCCAAACCCACTCGTCATATATCAAAGATCATCCTCAGCTAGAGGAAGATAACCTCCATGTCACACAGCTCCTCCACATCTGCAATGAAAGCAATACTGCCTCTCTCTTACACTCTCTGGGTTATTCCTGGCTCAGTTTGGCAAGGTAGTCAGGACCCCCGTCTCCACACACCCAAATGTAGCTGCCCGCGGAATGCCTGAGTTAAATCATCTCTGCTTGTTTGAGGCAAATACTAAATATTCATTAGTGGTTTGGTTCCGATGCCTCAGATTCCTATTCATTATTTAGCGAAACGTTCTGTAATCTGCAGATGGCATTTTATCCCTCACAGTCCCCCAAAATAATCATGAGCTAATATTGACGTGTGCTAAAGACGTGAGCTGCGGTGGCACAGTGGCTTGGAGAGGGTTAGAAGAGGCGAGGGGAGCCAAACCGAAACCACACAGTTACAGAGAGAACTGGGCAAGACAGGGGAACAAACGTTGTATCCAAGACAACCCAACGCCAACTGCTATCCTCCTTCCTTTTCTCTCAATCCGTCCATCTTGAGACAGTTCATTTTAGAAAGATCAGCACAAGAGCAAACAGTCCAGAATTCCATTGGTGCAATCATTCCCACCAAGTAATTCAGTCTGCCCAAAACATGTGGATGGCTCCAGAGACCGTGTGTGTGTGTGTGTGTGTCCGTGTCCGGGTATATATGTGACGTGTTGGTGCATCATGTTTATCCATGACAGTGCAACATCAAAGAATACCAACCCTGTCTCTACTATATGTGGACGGCATGGTGAGGAGTAACCTGTTGGGCCATCTGAAGAGACTGATTACCCAAGGGACCTTTCCCAGCAGAGGCCTGGCATCTGACGAGTTACCCAGGGGACATCTGCCATCTGGGGGCACATTCAGACAGTATGGAAGACAAGACAAGACCATGAACACAGCCCCCATGACACTAAGCCCCTTATCAACCGCCCTCCCTGATAGTTCACTTTCAACTGACTACATGTTATTGCTCAGGTAGATTACTGGGATTATACAGATGTGTTTTTTATTCAAGACAAAGTGAACTGTCATGATCAATTTGAGAGAAAAACAGCTCAAAATACAGTCAAACTGTGAAATATTTAATGAGGAAAATAAGATTCCAACTCTTCTCCCCCCTTCTCTCCATATTTTTTGCATTAAGGAGGATATCCTCCATCCACTCCTTAACGCTTGCTTAAACCCAATCCCTCAAACCAGCTCTGTTCCTCTCTCTCTCTCTCCATTCCCGCACCCCCTTCTGAAAGGGTCACAGGCTGATTGTGATGAAGACAACGGTGAAGCTCAACCGTGCCAACATGCAGGTGGCTGTCAATGGGGTTTCAATGACACTATCTGAAATTCAAAGCATCGTCAAAGCAGAGGGTTGGAGGGATATAGGGGAAGAATGGAAGGGCCATCATAATCACACGGCCTTTGCCTTTCAAGGGGCCGAAGGAAAGAGATCTGAGAGGGAAATACACTACCACGCAGGTGCAGGCTTAGTTAAGTGGCACGGTGTCCTAATGTCAGCCGCAATGTAATGATCTTTTAACCTACGGAATAAAGGGATTTATTGCAAGCTAGGTTATCCTAAACAGAAGAGGTTGTCTCACAGACTGCCCGGTGCAGGGTATGCAGTTCCACCCGCACCTATTCATGTCCTGAGAAGGAATTCTCCTAGACCCTGCCTACAAGAAACATTGTAAATTATCCGGGTCATAACGTTTTATTCGATACCGACTTGGATAACGGAATCTTAATTTGTTTTACAGCTGAAGACGCCATGACAACATACTGATTAAAGGTCCCGGGAACATAGAAACATCACTGTAGAACAGGGAGAGTGGAAAGGAAAGTGTACATGAGAAATCAATGAATGAAACAGTTGTACCAAAATGCCAGTACAGGTACGTAGACTAAAACCCCAAAGTGCAAACAGTCCTCTTCTGGTTGTGTAGAGTTTAGATGAATAGAGTATATGGCCTTTTAACCAAATGTCAAAAATACCTACTCCTAGGGAGTCAAAGTAAATGTCAGTTGACGTTTCATAACCAAGTGTTCACAAATAATCACAGGGGATTTAGCAGGTCAAAACAAGGTGTATCCTCTGGAGAAAATGTAAATATTGTTTTTCAAAGGCGTTTAGGGATGGCATTAAGGCGTTAAGTTTGAAAAAACTGAGTCACGACCAAGTGGGAGGTGGGCTGTGACAGAAGAAGCAGGCAGAATCTGTTTCAGCGACATGACCGAGTGGATTTTGGAAAGGGACAGCTAGAAAATTTTGGGCCTGGTAGTAATGAATCATGGTATACATTTAGAAGAATTGCATGGCATTTGTTATTATATGACAAAACAAATTCTCCACTCCAGAATGTATAGAATTGTGGAAATTAACTGAAAAATACCACTTTTATTTTAAAATGTTTATAATGCAAACTACTTGCGGGAACCTACCTTAAAATATTGTTTTGTGATCAAATATTTCGCAGCGAAGTGGCTTCCAACACAGTCTTGCTTATCTCTAAAAAACGCAAGGGCCAGCCCTCTCCTGCCTCCAGTTTTCTGAGAAGGAAAACATTTGTTACCCTGCATTTTGAGTACATTCAGTATCAGTTGAGAGGTATAGCGGTATTTTTCTGAGAAGAATTGGAATATGTTTCTGTTTTATAGAGAATCAATCATCCCGTTCTTTTTAGCATTCAATACAACCATGGCTCTTAATTAGGTAATATGCTTAGAATAAGAATGTGTTTACTATGGTCTATCTAGTGACATAAAACTGTAATGTACAGCTATCTCTAAGTCAATTTCCTAACACATGCTGCAATTGAAGATTTAAACAAAAGATGTAGGAATAATATACAAATTGTTCAGATTGTTTGATGAGCTCCAATTTACATCTAGCTTCTGTGTTTTGTGCACCAATTATTCATACTTCTGAGTTTACATAGAAAATGAACCCAAAGGGATGCTGCAAAACACACAAAGTTAAGCGCTCTTTCAGCTAAGCTAGCAGCTCAGTTGCTGAGATAGAAGATGCTAGCTAACGCTGTTGAGAGTTTTCATAAGGCCAGCTGCGTCTTGCGTGTTGCTTTTGCACAGCTGTTCATTGCTCCAAATGAGAATGTGTTTTCAGTCAATCTACCTGGTAAATGGTGAATATTTTGCTTTGGCCCTTTTTATTCACAACCCCAGCTAATAACAGTCTTGTTGTGTAAGCTTAGTTGTACTAACAAGCTACTTACTAACATTAGTTGGCTTGATGTTATAACTAGTATTTATGCCGTCTATCTGGCAACACCAGTCGTTTATGTGTATTGCAATCAGTGAGCAAAACATTATGTAACTTGAATGTAATTGTCACTGTCTGGTTGTCCTTGTGAAATTCCGATTAGTTAAGGTCAACGCAATTGGGATGCATAACAACAGGCTGATGTGATGGGATGCATAACAACAGGTCGATGTGACTGACCAGTGTTGTATCAAGTTGCTGTCGACAGTGAGTTGCTTTTCACTGGTCAGTCAAAAGAAGTGTCGTTTTTGTGGGTGATTTTATGAAATAAATTCTCTCAGTACTGAATAATTCTGAGCACCCTCCCATGTCCCAGCATAGCTAGAGTGCAACAACACTAGTATTAGTTTTATCCCTTCCAGCTTAACCAATAGAGTTACTGGCTAACTTAAGAAGGCTTGTTAGGTCTAGTAGTTCTGGGCTTGAACTAAGCTTATAAAATCAGAAGGTTTGTTGTTAACTATTAATTTAATGAACAAGCTGTGCTTTTTGGAAACAAAATGTATTATAATTTGAGTGTTGAGTGCAGCCTTTCCATACACCGAAAGACATACAGTTGATATTGGTGACGCTTAGCTATTTGTTTACCTAATAATGCGTTGTGAAGTCAGTACCTTAAAGTAGAGTATCTAAGAGTGTAGTGCCTGAAAGCTCAGTCTCAGCATTATGGTAATGTTCATATTAAGCCAAAGGCAACACTTTAACAAAAGTATCACCAGGTCGACATGCCTATCTGTAATGTCATGTATTATGATATTTTTGTGATCTAATCAAGATTCTTGCTTATTAAGTATATTAAGTAGCCAGAAATAACAGCAAAGCAGTAGTCTGATCTTTTTAATGTGACAGAGAAACATCTTGTTGTTGAAATATTTGCTCTCTGTTCCTGTAGAAATCCAAAACCAGAGAATTGTTAAGGTGCTTGACAAGTCTGTTGGAGACAACTGTACAACCAACAAAATTAACTGTCAGATCTGGTATCAGATTGATTTGATTCTTCTGATAAAATACTGGGAAACGGGTTATGTGTATTGTACTGGTTTACACAGATTGCCACCTGTCTCATAATAATGAGATATCTGACATTTTTGGAATGGAGAAGCAGTTCATTTCATTTTAAAAACACTGGTCAGCATTCCAAAGCTTGTTCTCACACATGGTGATGGAAAGGACCTAGTGGCTTTGGCGATGAAGCAGAGGGAACGGTGTTGTGGAAGCAATATCTCTGAAATCGGGGGATTTGCTGGACGGTGATGGATGAGTGACACTGAGTGATGTAGGGATGAAGAAGACTGTTGAGGGGGTTGGGTTGATAATTGATGAAGGGAGTTGACAAAGAAGTAGAGCTTGTGACTGGAACCATGCTTCAGTTGGAGTACAAGGTACCCCCCCTAAAAAAATCAACTTTGTCCATATAACTCGCACCAAAAACCAAAGGGAGAGACAGAGAGAAAGAGACATATTGGGGGAAAGAAGAAAGACGAATCCAGGAGTCCACAGTGAGGGATGCCCCGTGAAATCCTGCCTGTTCCTTGACCTCAGTGTTTCGTTGACAGACCCGGAGAAACGCCAGAGAGAGCGAGAAAACCCTCTGATCGGCTTAATGACACTGGACGAGCAGGTCCGATTAATGATTCGGGGGGAACTAAGGAGACGGGAAGAGACGTTTGTCATGGTACCCTCTGCTGTGACCCCCTGGGATGACCCTATACCCCTCATGGCCCCGACACCTCTCCCCAGTGGGAGACTCAGAGCTTCCATCTTCAGAGCGGAGTGTGGAAAACACACGAGTCACTTTGTTCTGACATTATCATCCTTTGCTCAGAGGAAGGCAATGGCAGGGCTGATAAGTCCATTAAAGGGAGATGGATGGGAACATCTGACAAGTTCTTTGTTTTCTTAAGAAGGAGGAGGATGAAAGATACTGATACCTGGTGAAGGATGACGTGACCGTCAAGGATGTTACGAAGTGGAGTAAATTGTAAAGATAAAAAAAATAACCATTAAAATAATGGAAAAATGCATCTGAAATAGCAGGCTATTGGCACAAATTTAACAAATCACTGCTGATTAAAATAAATGGCCATCTTAAATTACCCCATGTGAATTAAAGGAAAAACCTTAAAGAATGCAAAAAGAAGATGTAACAAGATCTTAAGGTGATATTTGAGTGTAAACCTGTGTAAGTTAGGATTGTTAAAACAGGGACATGAATAGAGCTTTATGCTTTAAGGAAATAGATGTCAGGCTCAAAAAACTCTCTAGTAAGCAGCGGTTGTGGTCATTCATTGAAGCAAGAAAGGACGTCTGGGCTATTAATTAACATTTTACGGTAAGCCTCTTTATCTCCCACGGTGGACCTGGTCGGAAATGAATACACTCACTAATATAAGTCGCTCTGGAGAAGGGGGTCAGCTAAATGATTAAAATGCCAATCTCCCCCAGGCCAACCCAAAAGAGTGCCATTTACAGCACATAAGAATCAGTAGAGCATTGCTCTATGGAACTACAGAAGATGTCGTTCCCTTCGGACAAACTATGGCATGACAGGGGAGATCACCTGCTCTTTTCGATGCTGGTCCACCAATCAGAAAGCAGGCACCCTTTGAAAAAGAGGGGGGCAGGTAGGGTCAGAGGTCAGGGGTTTGAAGGGGAGAATAACCGACAGATAGCGTAGATGGATGCCTGCTGACAAAACCTGAGCTCACTGGGTCTGTAGCTCTGTACCGGGGGTAGGGGACATCCAATGCACCCACCCACCCACCCCCATCGTATCACGGCACCGCTCAACCCCCCCCGTCCTGTCATGTCTTGTCCCATACTGTAAAGGGACAACAAGGTCACAGTAAATGGAGAGATCTGACATATATATTGTTACATCCAGCCCAAATTCCTGCAGGGGGCATGTGGAGGGAGAGAGTGTGTGTTTGTGTGTGTTTTGTGGAGTTGTAGAGGACCTAGAGTGGTCGGTGGGGGTGAGAAGGGCTTGGGTATATGGTTGAACTGTCACAGATAAAGTTACATGGGGGACCAATCTCTGAAACCAAAACACACTGTTAAATTTCCAAAATGGATTTCCAAAAGATATTGTTACATTTAGCCAAACAGGCCGCAATGAGAAACAAGGCCAGGAAGAGGGCGCTTCTTTTTATTGTTTATTTAGAAGTTTGCTCACCATCACTTCAGCTAAGACCAGAGAGAACAAGAGGAACATGTAACCCAGACATGGCTCCCCCTCCTGCTCCCTCTCTCCACCTCTCTACCCATCTCTCCTTGTATCTCGTTTCATGAAGTCATGTTTGTGGAACGTGAGTGGAATTTCACCACGACGGTCTCAAAGAATGTGAGACAGTCACAGATGTAGATGCAAATACAGTGTGTAGCCCATGCTAAGAGGAAACATGTAATAATCTGCCCGAATTAGAAGCGAGCAGGGGAATGTGTAGGCTTCTTTTTGATCTCACTTCATCCTGTGCCATTGACCATAAGCTAGCACAAAGTCCAGTTGCAGAGGGGTGCGTGTGTGTGCGTTTTTAGGTGTGTGTGTCTGTGTGTTTAAAGGGTCGCAATAGCCTGGAAGCCATTGAGGAGACTTTCGGTCTGGCTATGCAGTCATAAAACCAACTGGTTTTGTAGCAACCAACAGACAAGCCCACCTCTGAAGAACAGTGGCATACTGGCTAAAAATGTAATTACATTTACAAAAATAAAATGTTAAATTACCTTGAGGCTTTGTGTTGTCCAGCAGTCTGGGACTCTGGCTCTGATCCACTTGTACTGATTTGGCATGGCTTTCAATCTGGCTCAATGCTCTTTCACCAAGATACACATTTCTAAAAACATGTTTGTCTTAAATGCCTCACCAGGATCAGGTATTTTGTGTTGACTGTTTGATATGGATAAAATATGGATTTAATAAATTACAAGTTAATATATAATATGGCAATAACACAACATAACGTAGAGAAAGTGAAGGGAAAATACGAAATCCTTCTACAATACAGTGTCAAATAATGTATTGTCATTTCACGTCCAACATTTGATCCCACTCACTAACAAATGGGCTGTCAATACATATCAGTGAATCGGCTACTCATGCCAATAGGACAGGGCTTATAGTTGGTCAGCCCGGACACCAGCGTCAGGCCACCGTGCTCAGAAGATGCCACAGAGGAGAAGAGTTGGGGGTGCTGAACGCAGCCCAAACGAACAGCCCTTGACGAAGCACACATGAAGACAATTAAGGCAAGTACAAAAGGGACTTCCATGCAGGTGACGTGAGAGTCCGGAAGTGGTCAAGTGTTACCCCACAGCAACCCAGTCTTAGTGCACATTACTGCAGTCCAATCAGAAATGTGCAACTTAACTAAAATCACTGCTTCTATGGCACATACATACAAGTGCAAATGCATATTTTTTTTTGCATTTTTAGATAGTGTGTACAGAACTGAGCAAATCACACTTCACTATTTCCATGTCTCTCATTGGATTACTAGACAGGAAGGAAGAGTGGTCTTTGAACAGTTGAACCATTTCCATTATAACATTCTACAGCAAACAATGAAACTTGAATGAAACAGACCTGAAAACCGCTTACCCAGTTCTCTCATTAGGTGACCAATATCTGAAGAAAGGCCAGCAGGTTAAGACCCAACAAAATCACTTCCCCAATTACTTTTGAACAAATCAACTTTTTTAAGGGTTGAATTTTACTAGAAAGGAGTGGAGCTGTGTTTGAAGCAACTGAATCTTTTCCGGATTTACTCTTTTGAACAAACAAACCAACAAGTTATAGGCCCGAGCCAGCTGACCTCTGCCATTTCCAGGTTTGAGACGAGTTTTAGAGGTGTGGAGAACAGAGGAGCAGTGCTGTTTGAAGCCTGGCCTGGAGGTCACACCAGTATCCCTGGTCACTTCCCTGTGTTTCCTCTGCTGATTGGGCCTCTTTATCACATTAGGATAGAGGTCGAGGTGGGGGTCAAGTCAAAGCCAGGCCAACAGAGAAACTCGTAAACAATGTCCAAATCCTCAGATCTTTTCAGAAACATGAGAAAAGTGTTTGGATGGAATGTCATTGTAGACGGGAAACTAAGCAAGTGTATGTGGGACTTTTTCAGTGATCCTGGGATTCATAGTTGATCTTATAGACAAGCACACACACACAACCCATCACCAACACAAACCTACTACTCTCCTCCTGTGTAATTGCCAGGTCAGCACTCCCTCTCCTGCCTCCATCCCTCAGATCACTGTGACAGGAAGCTTTTATCTAGACAGGGGCCCTATGTTAGTGTGGGCTTTCACTGTGACCTGGGCCTCGCCAAGGCTTACCCTGGGGCAGAGGGGCAGCACTCCCTGGGGTTGACAGGTCCGGGACCTCCCCTGGCCGGTCTAGTTGACCCTCTGGCTGGTCTAATTGTGTGTAATGCCAGGGCCGTGCCCTCCCCCCAGCCACAGTGTGGAAAGGCCTTAGGCTACAGGCCAATTATTTCTGTGTTGTTGACACAGACAACCTGACAGTGTCCCCTCCTCTCACTCTCCCACTCACCACCCCAGTTTCTTTCTTTCTCCCCCTCTCTTTCTCTCTCCCTTCTCTCTACTAGGACCACCTAGGTTTCCATAGCCTCTTGTAAACATTAAAGGACTGGGCATCTTTTTTGTGCTGTGCCCCCATCACAAACACAGTCTCTGCATACCAGTGGAGAAGACGATTAACATGGCTGGCTGTGGAGCAAGGCCGTGATGGGTGTGAGAGGTCAAAGGGGAGCTGGGAATAACAGTGGCATGTTAACTACTGCCCGACCAAAATAAAGGGTTTCTATATGGGATGACGGCCATCAGAATCAGAAAGAATTTTATTGCCAAGTAAATTTCAAGAATTTGTTCTCGCTGTGCAACAATTAAAACAAAAGTTATATGGAAAATTAAAACAAATACGAACAGTGGACTGAGAATAAAACAGTAGACTATGCATCAATAAATTAAAAAAAAATATGTGAAGTCCAAGACTCCAGTTGGGGATTATGTGTGTATACGGGGAGCAGACTATAGTCAGCTTGGTTTTAGGTTCATGAGGCCTACTGATGTAGAAAATAAACTTTTATGTGGCGAGAGTTTTTTTTTCCTGGTGGACCTCAAACTTCTACCAGAAGGGAAAGTTCTGAATAATCAATTTCTAGGGTGAGAGGCATCAGCCCCAATCATTGCCACACGCTTCGGCGTCCTGGAGGTGTGTAGGTCGTGTTGAGACCACAGATTGCAGCCTCTCTGCAGATCAGATGATGCGCTGCAGCCTGCCCTTTGCAGTGACTGCAGCCGACCAGACGGTGATGGAGGAGGTCGGGATGGGCTCTAGGATGGCAGTGTGGAAGTGTACCATCACAGTCATTGGCAGGTTGAACTTTTTCAGCTGCTTCAGGAAGTACATCCTCTGCTGAGCTTTCTTTTGTAAGCAAGGTGATGTTCAGCTCCTACTTGAGGTCCTGGAGGATGGTGGTGCCAAGAGTTGCCCCAGAGTTGACTGGGGAGCCACCCACGGCAATGGGGGCTGCTGGGCTTCTCCTGAAGTCCACTATCATCCCCACTGTCTTTAGGGTTAGGGTTAAGGTGTTGAGCTTCAAGATGTTCGGACTGGACCAGGACTCCAGATTGTCAATCTCCCATCGTCTCCGTCAGAAGTCTGATGAAGGCGGTGTCATCCGGAACCTATGGCATGATGGGAGTGTAAGTGTTGTCTTGTTGTCACAAGCTCTTTTCCTTCCCATGTTCTCTGTACTGTTTATCGCTCTCTGTTCTCTTTTTCTCTTTCTCTCTATGCCCTGTCTCTTCGCTCCAGTCAGGCTGCAGATTTGGTAGTCGGAGGGCTCAGCCAAATCTTACGATCACTGACATTTTTCAACCTAAATGTTAATTAAACA
This sequence comes from Esox niger, assembly GCA_016801105.1. Classification (NCBI taxonomy): domain Eukaryota; kingdom Metazoa; phylum Chordata; class Actinopteri; order Esociformes; family Esocidae; genus Esox; species Esox niger. The sequence continues at coordinate 42,568 of JACXGJ010003188.1, read as the reverse complement.
CAAATTATTTGAGTCCACCAAACTACTGGTTCCCTTTCCTATAGTTTGTTTACAGATATAGAAAAGTGCAGGATATTGATCTAGCTCTGCATAAATCCACCATATTCAGTGAATCAACGAGCCTTTAAAACTGTTGTATCATGTGTTACAAAAAACATGTATCATGTGTTACAACTAGGCTGGAACCAAAGCTGTGACAGTATGTGGTTCTGCAGTAGCAGATTTGTGTCTATAGCTCTTGGTGCCAAAGCTCTCTTTCTTAGTATTTGGCAAAGCTGTGCTGGGTTTCTACCTGAGCTCAGCAGCTGGCTGGATCTCTGGCTGGGCTTCTCTCTGTGTCCTGGGCGCTTGGTTTCCATTCAGTGTCTTTGGGCATTCTCCAGAAGTTCTTGGAAAAAGTTGGTCTGAAATCAATGTTTTTTTTAGGTTAATGCAATGCTGTCAATAAGACAAAGTACGTACATAAACCTTGAGAAACTCTGCATTGCTCAAGTTCGGATTTTGCATGTCTGCATCTGTCATTGACCGCTGTCACTGTCTACTTGACATCATCCGTCATCAAATGCATAATGTCCTTCCTGTTTTCAGTGACCTTGCAGAAGTCACTGAAAAAAATAAAAAAAATAAGGAAGGATCCAAGCCAGGGGTAAAAACAAAAGGAGAGTAATGTATCCTATGGCAGCAAGGTTATGATATACTGTACACCGTTCAGCCATTACATTATGACCACTGACAGGTGAAGTGAATAATACTGATACACCGATCAGCCATAACATTATGACCACTGGCAGGTTTAGGGAATAACACTAATAATCATGTTATCATGGCACCTGTCAGTGCGTGGGTTATATTAGGCAGCAAGTGGACATTATGTCCTCAAAGTTGATGTTTTAGAAGGAGGAAAAATGGCCAAGGGCCAAATTATGATGGCTAGATTACCGGGTCAGAGCATCTACAAAACTGCAGCCCTTGTGGGGTGTTCCCGGTCTGCAGTAGTCAGTACCAATCAAAAGTAAAAGGACGGAAAAGGCTGGCCCGTGTGGTCCGATCAAACAGATGAGCTACTGTAGCTTAAATTGCTGAATAAGTTAATGCTGGTACTGATCAAAAGGTGCCAGAACACTCAGTGCATTACAGTTTGTTGTGTATGGGGCGGTGTAGCCACAGACCAGTCTGGATGCCCATGACTCCTGTCCACAGCTGAAAGCACCTACAATGAGCATCAGAACTGAACCATGGAGCAATAGAAGAAGGTGGCCTGGTTTGATGAATCACATTTCCTTTTACATCACGTGAATGGTCGGTTGTGTGTGCGTCACTTACCTGAAGAACACATGACACCAGGATGCACTATGAGAAAGAGTCTAGCCAGCAGAGGCAGTGTGATGCTTTGGGCAATGTTCTGCTGGGAAACCTGGGGTTCTGCCATTTATGTGGATGTTACTTAAACACGTACCACCTACCTAAGCATTGTTGCAGACCATGTGCACCCTTTCATGGCAATGAAATTCCCTGATGGCATTGGCCTCTTTCAGCAGGATAATGCGCCCTGCCACAAAATGGTTCAGACATTTTTTGAGGAACACAAGAACATGTTCAAGGTGTTGAGTTTGCCTCCAAAATCCCCTGATCTCAATCCTTTTAAGCATCTCTAGGATGTGCTGGAGAAACAGGTCCGATCCCTGGAGGCCCCACCTCACAATAAACCGGACTTAAAGGATCTGCTGCCAATATCTTGGTGCCAGAATACACAGCACATCTTCAGAGGTCTAATGGAGTTCATGCTTCGATGGGTCATGGTTGTTTTGGTGGTAAAAAGGAGACCTACACAATGTAAGGCAGGTGGTTATAATGTTATGGTTGATCAATATAGTGTGTGTTTGTGTCTGTGTGTGTGAACAGGTTTTACTATGCATGGCGAGACCCCAAATCACTTCCTGAATTGAGAAGCCTGAAGAATTCAACATTGTGGTTATATTTCACCAGTTCCCATAAATTATGTTTTTTTTGGGATTAAGTTTCGTGTGAAAGTTATGGTTGGGGTTAATGTTATAAAAGGCATAGGGGATTAGGTTTCAGGTAAAGGTTATGGTTGGGGTTAGTGTTAGAATTAGGCGTAGGTGATTAGGATTAGGTTTAGGGTGAAAGTTATGGTTGGGGTTAGTGTTAGAATTATGCGTAGGGGATTTGGATTAGGTTACAGGGGAAAGTTATGGTTGGGGATAGTGTTAGAGTTAGGCGTAGGTGATTGGAATTAGGTTTAGGGGGAAAGTTATGGTTGGGGATAGTGTTAGAGTTAGGCGTAGGTGATTGGAATTAGGTTTAGGGGGAAAGTTATGGTTGGGGTTAGTGTTAGAATTAGGCACAGGGCATTAGGATTAAGGTGTAGGGTTAGGGTTTAGGGAAATAAAGGAAAATATATTTTTTTGCATGAATAAACTTTCATAAATTGACTGTGTGCACAGGCATGCGAACGTTTTGATATGGAAGTTGTGATCCATTCCAACCATCATCATTCAAAATTAGGGGAATGCCGAACCACATTATCCAGAGGGCGTGTCTGTGTGTGTGTGTGTGTGTGTGTGTGTGTAAGCGTGTACATATATATATATATATATATATATATATATATATACAGGTGTGTGTGTGTGCATAACCACAACCGTTAACACGCTCCCTCCCTCCTTGCTCCACCCAAACAATTAACACCTGTGGTCACACCCCGCCCGCTCTGCTCGTCCTATCACGACACCTCCGTCCTGTAAGGTCTTGCAGTGGGCTGTGGATGGTATTTTGAGCTCAGACAAAGCAGCCTCTATGTGCCCTGCCTCTGAACGAGCTGTGGCCACATCCCGCCCCTGACGCACCGTTGACAGACCTCAACAATGGCCTGGACACACGCAAGCGTGCCCGTGTGCGCGCGGCAGACGGTGCATTGTTCTTTGAACGCGCAATTTTCTAAGAACACTCTCCCTCTCTGAATGGGTGACAGCCGTTGTTCGGAAACCATACGCTCCTGACCAGGCGTGTGTGTGACGTGCAGACGCCAGCTCTGGGATTTAACTCCTCAGGTCTGGCATTTAACGAGTCGAGAGCCGTCAGTATTTATAGATCCCCGGAGACTCTCTGATCCGGAGGGGCCCCATCTGCCTCCGTAGTCCGGCGACAGGGCCCGCAACTCGGGTGCTGACCGTGGTGGCTGGGGCCCCTGGAGGTGTGACTAATGGGACACCTGAGCCAGACTGTAACGGGGGGCAGCGCTGTGGATCCCCCCCTAATCGCGGCAGTTAACTGTGGGACCCTCCACCTGCCTTCCTTCCAGCGTCGGGTTTCAGATTCCACGGGGAAGGAGGCAAAGGTTGGTGTTCTGACCCGTGGAGGGCGGGACGGGACGGGTGTTCGGTTCAGCTCGCCAACGCGCACACGCACTTTTGTGTACGTGCACCCACATATTATACAGTGCACGTTTGGTCATAAGCGTAAACTCACGGCCACATAAAGATGCTCAGACGAAGGTGCACATCCGCCCTCCTCACCTCATTCCACACAGCTGACACTCCTGAGCCCCGTAACTGAGAGGGAAGCTGGGGTTACAGGCTCACTCCCTAAAACTGCGCTGTGGTTCTCCGACCAGTTTCAGGCCAGATGACAGACGGGCCCGGCTGAGAAGGTGGCCGACACACAGGAATGTCCCGAATAGGGATTATGTTATGTGCCATTCAACGGCCGACCCATAAACAGAGAATATATAGGGGAGAATACGCCAGCTGCTCAAGTCTTATGACAGTCTGGACTCAGTTCAGAAACTCGGTATGACCTTTTAAACTTCTCCCTTCAATAACAGGTTGGAGGAAGTGCGGCGCGTTACTGTATTATTAGTCACAACTTACACCAACGACTTGAATAAACACTTCCTCTAAATTTGTCATCGACCGATTTAATGAAGTTGAACCTGGCTTATAGATCACAGGCCGTGGCTTTAGAGCTGGCGCACTCTGTAGTCTCTAAATTTGTCATCGACAGTTAAATCCGGCCCTGCGGCTTGCAGCTAGCGGCTCTAAAGCCGGCCCGTAGGCATGGTGTGGTGTGGGGCCGGATGAAAGGCGGTGTTCTGAATTAGATGTCACTTAGTGACATAGTTAGACTGTTGACAAGACACACAGATTGGTTACAGTGTAAATTGAATATCTAATAGCTTGGCATTGCTTTTTAACCCCTTGCTCAAACTGTCCCTCTAACCCCCTTCCCCGCTCCCGCCTTTTCCTTCTCCCTCTCGCACTCTTTTTTTTCTCTTCCTCCCTCACTATTTGGTTGTATTTCTAGATCTCCGCTGGAGGCCCCAGGGGTGAGTTGGGGCTGAAGCGTCCCTGTGCGGCCGAGCTGAAGCGTCCCTGTGCGGCCGGACTGAAGCGTCCCTGTGCGGCCGGGCTGAAGCGTCCCTGTGCGGCCGGGCTGAAGCGTCCCTGTGCGGCCGGGCTGAAGCGTCCCTGTGCGGCCGGGCTGAAGCGTCCCTGTGCGGCCGGGCTGAAGCGCCAGGAAAGGGGAGCGCTTGAGCCACCGCCGCCTCTCACCTCTGCTGAGAGTGATATCTAACGGCAAGGAAAATGGAGGAAGCTACTTAGTTCACAGAGAGAGAAAGAGAGATCTCAGTAAACTGTGTCAACACGTGGCTATGCCAAAGCCAACTTTATTTGTACTCGTTTCTGCGCCCTAATCGCTCATCTACACAAGCGTGGGGGTAAGAAATGGGGGATGGAGAGAGTGGGGGGAGGAGTGAGGTTAGGCAGAGAAGTGAGGAGGCAGAGAAGTGGGGAATGGTGGTGGGCTCGAGTTTGCTAAATAAATGCATGAATGCTCTCTTTCACTAGCTGGCATCTTTGAAGTGAACTATAATCGCTGCGTTCCCATCCACTGCCTGGTGACTGCTGCGGTCCAGGCCTTGGCTAGAAGCCCTGATGCCTGTCTGAAACATTGGGGAAACGCTGGGGGAACGATGGGCAAATTCAAACAAAAGAAGCCGAACTGCCATTTTTCTTCTTTTCTTTAACTACTTTGTAAAAATCAAATGCCAGCATGAACTAACAGGCATACAGATATGATGGCTGACATCAATTAAGTATGAATGTCGCATCTGTGTCCAAAGGCGGTTTTCACCTGGAGTGCTGCAGTACATGGGTAGGCAGGGGTCTAATGACAGGAGGATTAACTCACAAAGACCCATTCACAGCAGTAAGTGAGAGGGAGAGAAAGTATTACCGAGAACTCACAGCTCAGCTCACCCTCAGGACACCGAAACAGCAGCTCCACTGATGTTTACCGATGCCGCGAGCCTCGTTGTCAGACCGAGCGAGCACATTATGTTCTCCCACGGGAGCCCAGCAGGGGGAAGTGACAAGGTAACACCGAGTAATAATCCCCTTGATGTTCTATTTCCAAACCCCGGCCAACCTCTGGCTAATGAGGATGAGACCCAAATGCCCAGCTAGTCCCCGTTATGTGTAAGGTATACACGCAAACCTGCGGGCCCGACCTAACACAATGCACCATTCACTAGATGTTTTACGCAACTCTTCCCCGCCCCCGTTCGGTAATAGCTGAAGGTATATGCTGTGAGCTGAGGGTATTTATTTCCAATGCGTCACTTTACATCAGGTTATGGATATTTGGTTAATTCCTAATAGTGTTCCTTATGTTACACTTCGCTATGCCTGAATGTGTTATACTTTTTCAACAAATTGACATGAAAATGGATCGGGGATAAGTGCATGGTGTTGGTGCAGGACACACACACACACACACACATCCAGCAGTGCATGTTGAGGCAGAGTGCCCTGACTGGCTCTAAGGGGCTTACTTGTGTTTGATTTCCTCATGTTGAGGACCAACGACTTGACAGCAAACCTTGTTTGATGAGGAGCTCTTTGGAAGCTGCTGCCCTGTAAGTAGGCAATTGTTGGATTTCAGGACCTGGGCATGGTGCCAAAGTATACATTCCTTTTCTCCGGGAGCATGGTCCCCTTTTCCTTGTTTAGGTGTGTCTGGTCTAGTTTGGTTTGGTTCAGTCTCAACTGGTCTGGTTTGGATCAATCTTGACTGGTCTGGTCTGGTTTCGTTCAGTCTGGTCTGGTTTGGTTTGGTCTAGACTGGTTTGGTGTAATTTGGTATGGTTCTGTCTGGGCTGGTTTGGTTTGGTCCGGATTGGTCTGGTTTGGTTCATTATTGACTGGTCTGGTTGGTTTGGTTTGGTCTGGTCTAGTTTGATTCGGTCTGATCTGGTTGTGGTGAAGGAGAATGTCTGTCAGCCTCCTGTAGCTCCACTCATCACAGCTAGATCAATCCGTCAGTCATGACTACTGAACACACAACAGCCTTTTTCACATTATCCTCTTTCTGTGGTATTCTGTGGTATTCCTCTTTCTATTGTCATCACGCCATCAACTCATAATAACCCCACTGTTCTCCATCTGTTATCTCTCCTCCGCGCTGGTCTACAGTATAACAGAAACGCTGCTCATCTCCTAGATCAGAAACTTGGTGGTCATGGACCACTTCAAAGCGCCTGCCAGCTCTTCATATTAAAGTCGCAATCCATAATGCTCCACAGGGCCGCCAATTGAACAGCTATGCATATTGCAGCTTTGCAAATTTAATGAATTCCCCTGTATTTCTTCACATCAGCCCTTGTTGATGTCTTCAAGATTGTGTCTATGTTGGACGGGCAGGACAGTCTCCGATGATATCTGGAGCAGATTTACACCCTGTTCTCATGCAAACTCCCGCTGAGTTGAGAGAACCCATGGAGTTGATGGGTTGGAAATCTGGCAACTTACCAGCTGCCCACACACACATGTTGTAATGCACAAACTCAAACACACACCCATCCACATATTACAGTGAACCCAAAGCTCAGACCCTTGGGCCTCTCTGAACCAGACCTTCACCCCAGGAGTAGAGGCTCGATCTGGGGGGTGTAACAGACGCCTGGACGCCTGGCCCCTCCACCTTCTTAACTACCGCATCCAGTTGCTGCCCTGACACACACACACACACAATCCATGCCCTCTCTGCACCCCATGGGTACCGTAACTCATTCTGACCAGTCTGAAATACCCAACCACAGCGCCCCCCCGCCCCACCGCCTACACGCCAACCTATAGCTCTCCCTCAACCACCCATAAGGTATGCCTGACAAACGTCAGCTGACAGTTGAGGGGGTGAGGTTGCCACTGTCGTCGTCGACCCCCCCCCCCCCGTTCGCAAGACACCCAGCCTCCCAGCCTCCCCACCGTCCAGCTTCGGATAAGAGGCTGAAGTTTCAGTCAGACGTGCTCCCTCCATTTTCCACGCATGCCGGAGGGAAGAATAACACGCCTTAACCGTCGGCCCCCGGGCTGCCTCGCTGTCTGCCAAGACCCAACCCCACCCTGCCACTGCCTGCACCCCCAGACAACACATCATCATTACAGCTAGCACAGAGTAGGTGGAAGGAGAAAGATGTGTGTCCTGTAATCGCCCTAGGTAGGGATAAATCATTCCGGAGGAGAGAGACAACCAGAAAGTGCGTTGGGAGAAAACATGAGAAATAAAAGAGGATGGAAGAAATAGAAGATATGTGTCAGTAACATGTGGCCTTAACTCTGTGACTTGTCTGATGCAGCATTGAGCCAGGACACAGAGATAGAGTTACGCTGAGGCTTGGGCAGTTTAAACCACTCACTGGATATGTACTTCTACCGTAGAACCCTATGTGAAAATGAGCCAAGAACCAACCAGAGAGGAGGAGGGGCACGAACACAATATGCAACAGAAAGTATGGACGGATGAGAGACAAAGGCAGGGAAAGATAATATAAGGAAAGAAGAGGTGAGAGAAGAGATGAGAGAAGATGGGAGAAGAGAAGTTGTGAGAGGAGAGGGGGATGATAGGAGAGGAGTAAAAAAAATTATGTAATCATGTTTCAGTTTTTCCCGATTGCTAACAGGCATCGAACATTACAGAAGTTACATTAACAAAACTCTTCACACAGTCAGCAAAACGAAAGTGTGTGTGAACCGTGAACCATTTCTCATTCCCTCCACACAAAATGTATTCAATAAACACATTCCCCAAAATCCATGAACTATTTTCTCATTCGTACTCCACCACCTACAAAACAATATATCCACAGCACATGTTTTCTCAAATGCTTACACACTGTTCCCAAAACTGTTACTAAAACACATTCAAAACAGAATAATGGCAACTGGTGTGCATTTCAGCAGTAAGAAAATGTGTAATATTTGTTAGAAATGTTTTATTATGTAAGAACATTTACATAGTCAATCCAAACACTGTTGACTGCAGTTTCAACGGAAAACCGACCCAAGTGTTGTACACGGTACCCTTTGAGAGAAACAGTGAATGTGCAAAAGAACTCCAGTGAAAATATATCCAGATAAGTTGTCTGTTCAGTAACCAAACAGGGTATGTATACATAATCTACACATAATGTAAAGTACTGTAAAACTATGGATTAACTTTTTTTTTTTAGAGAGTAATGGAGATGGAAGCCACTGAAACTGCACAGAAATTAATCTTTGTGGATGAAGCTGGATTCAACCTGGCAAAAAACATGTGATTGGTCACAGAGCCACTGTGGATGTCCCAGGCCACAGAAGAGCTAACATCACAATGTGTGCAGCACTGTCCAATGATGGTCTGCTGTTACACAAACCACTCACTTGCCCCTACCATTCAGTGATTTCATTTATGTGAAAAAACAAATATACAAGATAAAGGTTTGTCATTTATGTAACGTTCCCTGTTGTTAGTGTTTTTTAGGTCAGTGTGTTATGAGTGACAATGTGTGTTTCTGAATGAGAACTGTAGAAAGTGTTTTGGTTTAACAAACTTGTATGAAGTGTTTTGGTGGTTTTAGTGAGTTTTGGAGATTAAGTGTTTTGCAAAGATGCATATTAGTAATGCACACTGTGTGAAGAGTTTTGTTATTGTGGTTTCAGTATTGACCGATGCTTGTTAGCAATCGAGAGAAACTGTAAACATTTTCATTCGATTTTATTTTATGGCAAGTGAAATTGGAGTCAAAAAATGCTAAAGAAAAGAAAACAGACAAAATGGCATGAACAGGTACAGAAATATGTCCTTTCTGTGCATGCAAATTCCTAGTGGGTTCAAAATCGGAATCAGACTGTCAGCGTTTAGCCAATAAGCTAAACATTGTGGTGCCATCGCTACATTCACACAAAAGGAATTTGACAAGCATGACAGTTTAAGGCAAGGGAAGATACAACACTTATGGAGACTGAGCAATCTCAAGCTGTCCAGTTGCTACCATGATCCTCTGCATACAAACTTATATCCGTTGCTTAGTGATAGATCTACTGCAAATAGTTAACAGCACACTTTTATCTGGCAATTTTGCAAAGGCCATGAAAACAGAAGTCATTAAGACTCTGTTAAAAAAGTGTAATTGAGTCAGCAGCAATTTAGCCTTATTAGGAAAAACCGTGGGGGGGGACGCAAATGCCGACTTCGACACTTTCCAATTGGTATTTTGGATCCATTGCAGTAATGAGATGGCCCGTGTTGAAGTTTTAAACATTTGTCTACCAGTAAACACTGGTTCTGGTAAAATGTCAATTCAAGTGTTATTCACTGTTAGTGTGGCGTTCGACACAGTTGAACACACAATAAGTAAAGTATTTGTTTATTTATCAAATGCACCGAATAATACAATGTCATCCTGCACAATGACATTCTTGTGACGTGGCGACCGACATCTACGTGGAAAGAATTAAGCGATATATAAAGCAAAAATATTGAAAATAATCTGATGGGGAATATGAACAATATGGGTAGAAGTACTGAATATTATAGATAATATAATATTAAGCAATAATATACGTAATAATGTAAACTAGCGGCAATTTAAAAAAAAGTAGGATTGTGAATATGAACAATATGGGTAGAAGTATTAAATATTATGGAGACAATATGATTGTAATATACCTATAAATGGTACATACCAATGAATATTCAATGTACATTGAATTACTTGTGAAAAGACATCAGGACAACTGGAAAGTGATCTGTATATTCGTAGATCAGCGTTGCTGGTTGTGGAGCCTTACAACCAAAACTGAGTTGGTCTTAGTGACACAGTCCTAAATTGGTTCAAGTCTTACTTACAAGACAGGGAATACTTTGTCTCCATTGACAACTATGTATCAGAGAGAACACACATGACCTGGAGTTCAGCAAGGCTCTATACTGGTGCCTCTTTAATTCAACATTTATATGCTACTGTTAGCCCTAATCAAGCAAAGCATCAAGCTTGATAATCATTATTATGCAGATGATGCCCAAAGTTCAATTGCTCTTTCGTCTAGTGACTATGGTCACTTAAAATCTCTCCACCAGTGCCTTGAACAAATCAATGAGCGGATGTGCCCAGAATAAAATGTATTTAAAACTCAAATAATTGTCTTTGGTGCCAAAGACATGAGACAGAGTCAGTAATTACCTTAAAACCCTGTCCCTTAAGACAAATAGCAGAGCTGAATATCTTGATGTAATTATGGATTCTGTTAGAAATTTCAATAGCCACATATACCAAATAAGAAAATCATTAACCTTTAAACCATATCTAGAGTTAGAGGATTCATGTCCAGACAAGATCTAGAAAAACTTCTCCATGCTTTTATCTCCAGTATGTTGGAATACTGTAATAGCCTGTATTTAAGGGCACTCTAAGAAAGCCCTCAGAAAATTGCAGCTCATTCAAAATGTTGCTGCTCAAGTTCAAACAAAAATAAGAAAGGTCAACACATTGCATCAATTCTTAGGTCTCTTCACTGGCTCCCTGTATCTCATAGAATTGATATTAAGATACTGCTACTCATCTATGAACCACTGAATGGTTCGGGGCCAAGGGTCATCTACAACAAACTCTCTCATTAGGAACCCCCTAAACCCTTCAGGTCATCAGGGTCCGATCAAAACCATTCCCAAAGTAAAGACAAAGGTTGGTGTTGCAGCGTTTAATCATAATGTTGTGCAGAGTTGGAGCAACCTTTCAGAAATCTTAGACTTGTTCCAACATTAGACATATTTGAATTTAGGCTGAAAACCTTTATGTTTTCTTCTGCTTTTTCTTCATCTTTGAATAATATTTTAAACATCTTTTATGTGATGTTTCAAATTTGTATGCTTCCTTTCGTATGTTTAATTAATTTCTACTACGCCTACGTTTTTTTCTCATGTAAAGCATTTTGAATTGCCCTGTGTATGAAATGTGATATACCAATAAAATTGCCTTGCCTTGGCATTAAATGTTAAATGTGAGGCAATTGTTTGAGTCGTTTGCCCTTGCTCATGGATTTTGCTTCATCCTTTCACATAAAAGGTCAAACAGACAGAGCCCAACTCAAGCCAAAACAACACAGCAACAAGTGCAGCCTTGCTGTTTCCAGGGTTCAGGCACCCGGCATCAGCCCCTCTACATCCCTTTGCCCCATTCCATTATTCCCCTTTTAAATGCAGTCTGATGATGTGTCAGTGGTGCTCCCGGTTATGGCTGCAGTGAAACAGAGAAAAAAGAAGACGGACGAAGAGAGAGAAAAAAGAAAGAACCATGTGAAGGGATAGGTGAGATCCCAAGTTAAGAGAGGAAGAACAGAAAACGATGGAAAAAGAGGGAAAGAGAGGTGGGGCTGGAAAGCGATTGAGGAAAGGAGAGGATAGTGCAGACACTAACATTTGGCCTGGGTCCTGTGCGTGAGTGCACAGACGTGTTTTTCTGATGATATCTCATTGGCCATAAACAAAGCTTGACTCAGAACAGGCCGTCGAGCCATCGGTACACAAAGAACATTGTTTTCCTCTTCAAGAATCAAGACTGTCTCAAACTTCTACCTGTTTTTCCGACCACTTCTTTTTCACTCGTGACCCTTTTGCAAACATTCTCTCTTGTACACATTTATTAGTTTTATTTTTCTCTCGCTGTCCTTCTCTGCCATTCTCCCCCTAAACTTCCACTACCTGTAGACAGTATCATGGTTATCTCTCTCTGCTTGTCTCTCTGTGAAGACCAGCTGGCACCATGTCAGTCAACCCCCCATCACATAGCTTTAACATAATGCACCTACCTCAACTTTCTCCTCCCCTTCCCAGATCCCTCTCTTTAACCAACATATTCCCCTCTTTTACTCCTTTGCTTCTTAGCTCATCTTCCCACTTATCTCCTCATCCCTCTGTTTTACCTCCAAACCTCTCCACTCATCCTTCCCCTATCCCTCTCGTTACCCCTTAACCTCTCCCTTTATCCCTCCTCTCATTCATCTTTATATCCCCCCACCACTCTTCATTCTGCCTTCATCTCTCTGGCAACAGTTCTGGCTCTGTTCATTCCAGATCCAAACCGGAGTTTTCATAAAGAATTTTATTTGGAAAAGTATATACTATAGTTACTACATTTCTGTGTGTGTTTACCCAATATAGATTTTCAGTACAGTTACATAAATATGTAGGATATACTCCATAATGAGTGTACAGGCAAGCCTTTTTTGGAACAGTGGTAACAGATCTGCTAAGGTAAGGCAACGCTAACCCTTCAGCTTGGAAAACCAACCTATAGCCTTCCCTTCTAGACTGTGCTCACTCTATGGTAGACATTTGGTCTGTTATTCTCTTATTCTACAACAGCCGGAGAAGACAGTCGAGAATGCCGTTGAGTTGTGATGTTCAGCTGACAGGTAATACTGACAAAGAACAAACTTCAAGCAGATAACCGTGGTCCCTGTGCACAAAAATGCACATTCTACTTGCTTCTACCTGCAATTGTTGTCCAGTGGCCCTCACATCTGGAGCCATGAAATGGTTTGAACACCTTCCTCTCCTACTGGATCCTGGATTTTCTAACACTCCCAGGTATGGTGAGGGTTGGAAACAACCCATCCGCCACATCACCCATAACAGAGGGGTTCCTGCTGTGTGTGCTCATTCCGCAGCTATACAATTTTTTCATCCAAAACGGTACAACTTGAAAACAAGCGAGATGCCGAGGGCAAGTTCAGAACCTGGGCCAAGCTCCCTGTCATCTCAACCCTCTACACCAGGGCAGTGTCCAAGGAAGGCCCTAAAGAGGAAGGAAGGCCCTAAAGAAGAAGGAAGGCCCTAAAGAGGAAGGAAGGCCCTAAAAAGGAAGGAAGGCCCTAAAGAGGAAGGAAGGCCCTAAAAAGGAAGGAAGGCCCTAAAGAGGAAGGAAGGCCTTAAAGTCCATGATACTAGTCACCCAAGGTGAAATATCCTGCACTATCACCCATTTTTTGCACTGATCAAATGTTTACATACCTTTGAATATTTGGCCTTGTTGCAGACACACAAAGTGACACACACACAAGAGAAAATGGCAATTAACGGTGAATTTCCCACATATGTGACTTTTTAAATTGCAATTAGTCTCTGCATATAATTAGTCAATGAGTTTGTTAGCTCTCATGTGGATCCACTGTACAGGCTAGATACTGAGCCATGGTGAGCAGAAAATAACTGTCAGAAGGAAAATTCAGGGATCTCTTGATACCGAGCCAATAACTGCCATTAATTGTTCAGGATACAAAGAAAAACCCACAGGTAACCTCAAGAGAAATACAGGCCGCTCTGGAAAAAGACGGTGTAATTGTTTCAAGGAGCACAATACGACAATACATTACAGCTGCATGGTTGAGTTGACAGAAAAAAGCCTTTACTGCGCCAATGCCACAAAATAGCCCGGTTACAATATGACCAACAACACCTTGACTCCACAGCTTCTGGGCCAATGTATTGTGTAGTGACAAGACCAAAAAAAGGCTCCAACCATAAGCGCTAGGTTTGGAGAGGGGCCATTCCCATTCCCACTGTGAGCTCAAAAGACACGGGGAATCTTCTGAAAATTTATGGCAACAAGAACGCAGCATTAACAGAAAATACTGGCAAACTATTTGCATTCTTCTGCACAAAAGATGCACATGGGACGTTATTGTACATTCCAACACGACAAGGACCCTAAGCACAAGGCCAAGTTGACCCTCCAGTGGTTACAGCAGAAAAAGGTGAAGGTTCTGGAGCGGTCATCACAGTCTCCTGACCTTAATATCATCGAGCCACTCTGGGGAGATCTCAAACGTGTGGTTCATGCAAGATGACCAAAGACTTTGCATGACCTGGAGGCAATTTGCCAAGATCAATGGGCAGCTATTCCACCTGCAAGAATTCAGGGCCTCATATACAGTGATTACAAAAGACTCCATGCTGTCATTGATGCTAAAGGGGGCAATACACAGTTTTAAGAACTACGGGTATGCAGTCTTTGCAACAGGGGTCAGTTTAATGTTGTCTCTGTTGTCATGTTTTGTTTTATGATTGTGCCATTCTGTTATGACCTACAGTTGAATGTGAATGTTGAATGTGAATAAAAGACTGCTTTTATTTTTGCCTGCTCACTCATGTTTTCTTTACACATATATTATCAATTCTCTAAGGGTATGCAAACTTTTGAGCACACCTATAATGTTTTTCTATGAACTTCTATCTGCATTTTTTTCCAGGTAAAAATGTCACCTGTTAAAAAAGCATGTGAGAAACACGTTTTGATTAGATTTATGTCTTACTATGAGATCAGTGTCAGTAATGCATGAGGTCAACTAGACAGTCTAATTCATCCATTCATCATACCACAGCTGCTGTGATCAATAAGGAATGTGTTGGAATGGTGAACAAATATTTCCTGCTAGTCCCATTTTCACATCTAAGTAATGTCTCCCTATTTGCTTCAGGATTTATTTCTGGTCTGGTGTGTTTGATGCTGCAGCATGTCCATATGTTACATGGAGTTATGACATTTTGAGTACAATTTCTAGCTTATTGTGTTTTATAAACCCACTCATGTTATTTTGGGATATTTACATCCCAATTAAAAACATTAAAATCCAAATTCCACATATACAGTAGGCAAATTGGTAAAAATGAAAAAGACAATAAAAGAATATATGTTATTTTCTCAAGGCACATTCTTGAGTTAACAACACAAAGGTTTGGTCTGATGGATGTTCGCACATGTCCTCAACCACCCCCTTGCTTGAGAGAATTATAAAGGAAGAATTGTGCCATGCGATGAGCATACATGGACCACATACTGAGATATATATTTTCTCAATTAAATGAGATGATAAATGAAGCGCTGGGGTGGTTGGAGGGGATCCTTCAGTTCACCGTAGTCATCAAGGTTATTTGGAAGTCAGATTCCCCCAACACCTTTCTCCTATTACTGAAACATTACAGTAAGGCGTTCTGCATCGGTCTGCATGCAATGTTTATTGTCTATGTGGCTCGGTTGTGGCTATTTTCGAACTACAACCATTTCTGAGGTTCCCATCTGAGATTAATCAACTAGTGAACTTGTAATGAACTCCTAATTTCCTCCGTAGACGTTCTAGTAGAGTGATTTACGTGGATGTTTCTTTCTGCAATGGGGAAAAGGTGTCTGCATGTGTTCCTGAGCAGAGGTACTGACTAACGTCTTGGAGAGGATTAAAGCATATTAGCCACTTTCTGCAAGGTAAAGGCATTCCTGAGTGTGTCTGTTTTACCCCTTTCGCTCCCTCTCTCCACACATATTGTACGGTTTAGAGGAGTCAGCAGGGTCATATAGCAGGACTCAGCTCTTTCCATTTCCCTCACCTCTCCATCAAAATGAGGATGATGACATTATACACAAAAACGGAGGGGGGGGGGGTTGGTGTGGAGACACATTTTCACATTACTGAGTGGAGCCATGCTGAGCCAATCGGCCCCTGATACTTTCACTGTAGCTTCTGCACCATCCTGGAAAATAAGATGTAAAAGGAAATCATTCTAGTCAGCACGTATGGTTTGATAATGTGAACAGGGTTTCAGGCATGGATAAGGTGACTATTGTGGCTGTTGGTCAGTCTGTTATCCCTTTAAAGGGGGAGACAAATCCCAATTGGCTCGGGATGAAGTCTATGTTGGAATCTGTGCAAGAGGCTGTTAGGTCAATTAGAATTAGATTACAGAAACGGAGCACGTACATTGGGAGCACGCATATCTGTACATCCCAGATGGCACGCTTTGTCTTTCGTGGTGTGCTACATTTAACCAGGGCCCCAGAGATCTGATCCAAAGTAGCACACTATGTACAGAACAGGGTTTGGAACCCAACCTAGGACTCATGTGTGAAGCTCCAACAGGCCAACAAACCCATTCATATGCACAGGGAGCTGTATGGAGATGGAAAGGCCAATCAGGTGGCAGTAAGGGAACAAGAGAAAGAAAAGCAAAGACAGAATTTAAACAAAGCAAAGCAGGTGGACTGGGGAGGAGAGACAAAATTGGTGACGGACATAGAGACAGAAGTAGAGATAGGGGTAGAGACGGAAGTAGAGATCAGGGTAGAGACAGAAGTAAACACAAGCAAGCAGAAACAAAATTTGAGACAGAAGTAAAAACAGAAGAATGGAGACAGATTAGTTGAGACAGACATAGAGACAAGGGAGTAGAGACAGAGGAATGGAGATGAGAATGGAGACAGAGAAGTGGAGATTGGAGTAGAGACAGCAGGGTAGAGATGGGGATAAAGACAAGGGGGTAGAGACAAAAAAGTGGAGATTGAAGAAGAGACAGCAGGGCAGAGATGGGGATAAAGACAAGGGGGTAGAGGCAGAGAAATGGAGTTTGAAGAAGAGACAGCAGGTTAGAGTGGGGATAAAGACAAGGGGGTAAAGACAGAGTAATGGAAATGACAATTGAGACAGAGAAGTACAGATTGAAGTAGAGACAGTAGGGTAGAGATGGGGATAAAGACAAGGGGTTAGAGGCAGAAGTAGAAACAGAGAAATAGAGAAAGGGGAGGACATACAGACGTTTCGTGTTTTGACATCAGAAGAATTAAGGAATGTTTTCACAATGGAATGTTTTCCCCCAGACATTACTGTAACCAACAAAGACACAACATTCTAATGATGTTGTTAACACTGTTTCAACTATACTTACATTGTGGCTGGGCCTTCAGAGAAGTTGAGACTAAAGATGTCTTTGTAAAGGATAAATTATAGTAATTTATTCTCATCTTTGACAACCCTTATTATTGGTTTGATGCCTGTCTCCTCCAGAACCAGACCTGTCTTTTAGGGTTTTGACACCACTATACATATATTTCACAAAATGGATCAAAGAATATAAGAACCAATAAATTGTTTAATTAATATATTTTCAAGGTAGAAATGCAATTTGTCATGCTACCTTTTTAGAATATAAAGATAAGGTTATTGACAACTAGTGAATGTCTCAAATCGATCATTCCTCGTAAATGTTGGCTCCAGGCCTGCTAAAGCAATGTGAAGCCTAGCATTAGAGCCTTTAAAAATGGGAATGGTTTACAGTGCTCTGCAGAATATCTGGCATCCTATGTAAATTTGCAAAAATATGCAAATATCATACTGTATTTTACCTCCTTAATATTACACTCATATCATGAATCTAAAATTTTTAAGGTTAATCCGATTAATACTTTTAAAAATTGATCTGAATAGTCATCCATGACATTCTGTTTCACTGGGGTATAAATGTGAGTCATGCAGAAAAAAGCCTAATACCCACTGTGAGGTATGTTAGTGAATCTGTGATGTTGTGGGGCTATTTTGCTGCCAAAGGCCCTGGAAACCCTGTTGGCACACATGGTAATGTGTACTCCATCATATACCTGGACATTTTAGATGAAAACCTGTAAGCCTTTGTCTGTCTAAAACTGTGTTGTTGGATTTTCCAGCAGGACAACAATCCAAATCATACCCCCAAATCCACACAGAAATTGTTAACTGGCTGTAGGATCAAGCTTTTTCAATAGCTGTTGCAGTCCCCTGACCTAATTACCATTGGAAACCTTTGGTGTGAGCTGAAGAGGTGAGTCCACAAATGAGGACCAATGACTGATGTATCTGAAGAGTTTCAGTAAAGAGGAATGGACTCAAATCCCTTCCTATAAGTTCTCCCACCCCATCAGATATAATGGATAAAGACTGTTATCTTGGCAAAGAAAGCACCATAGCCTGGCTTGCCAAAAATTATTGATTGTATTTTTTATTTGAACCATTTTTACTTAAGTTAAAATTAGATTCACATAACATTTTGAATGTGAGATCAAGCTAATAAACAATGACATCTTAACTTTCACAGCCTTTTTGTTCATATTCATCTAAGTTGCCAAAAAGTCTCGGGGGCACTGTGTACATATACACATTGATTTCTGTCAGCTTATTTCTCTCTAGCAAAATCCTATTCTCAAGAACCAGCTCCAGCTGCTCAATGCGCTCAGATGTAACATTACATAACCCTTGTGTATATTGCGGGAGGGGAAACATGAATCAAGCCTGGCACCCTCGATTTGTTACACCCCAGGTAAAAGTTGATTTCATGTTTTCGGACAATTTTAGGGGTTGCTCCAGTGATTTGCTGCACTGTTTCATAAAGCACTGGCCTATCTGTGAATTCCCAATTATTCTAGGTTTAGGTCATTCGGAATCGTACTAACGATTGTATTGATTGGCTTTTTGTAAAAACAGCATTTTTGGCTATTATTGAGTGCATAGATATGACCTTATGCGGTGGTCTGGGTCAACATTCCAATCTGCCATTCTTTTTCACTTCAAGGCCTTAATCTCGCCTACAGGGGCTTGTAGTGTACGTCATAGATCGCAAGCGGCAGTATGCAGCTGACAAGCTACCTCCACTTTCTGCACAAGCGAATGATTCCAGCGAATGATTCTGTTCTTGTGGTTGTTCAGAAAAGATGGAAAGATATAACATACCCTCATCAACAGACCTGCAACAAGAACGGATTGTGTGGTACTGGTAGAGATCTGTTAGTTCGGGCTGGAGTCGTTTTTCAGAGCACAACATGCCCTCACGCCTCCATGTGATCCCAGGCTGACTGAAGAGGAGTAAGACAATGGCAAGTAGCCTGCTATTGTTATTCGGTTTTGTGTAGCTAAAAATACATGCAGTTAACTCATGTATGAGGAGACATGTGGACAGTGAATAATTGGAACTTACAACTAACACCATGTACACATCCCTCATTTCAAAGCCATAGCCTTCTTTCAGTTCGTCTTTATGTATACACCAATGTGAGAAAAAGCATTCTGTAAAATATAATAGAAAAATATACGCAATTTATTCTCAAATGTCTGTCTTGTGTACTCTCATAGTCTGAAAAGGTTTGTGGCAGACGGAACCTGTCTGGTGGTTGCAGTGGAGAGAAGGGCCACTTCAGTCGGTTTTAACACCCCAGCGTCACTCGATACATCAAGTGAAATCAGAAACCGTCTCCACATGGCTTTGTTACTTAACTGTCTGATAAGGTGCCACTTCTCCCCACAATAAGAATTATCTCCGTAGTAGCCGACACCCCCAAAGAGCCAGATCGTTTCCAGACAGTTTTGATCTGTTCAGTTACTTTAGGATGCTATCTCCTCATCTAAGTCAGATAGCCGTAGTCTTGGACACCTAAGTCGTCTCAGGTGTCACTGGTTGCCGTGGAGTTGTGTCAATGTTTTTGTTGATTTGGAGTTGCTGTCTGAAAGATGCACCAGGTAATGTCTTGTTTGTGTTGTTTTGAACGGGGCAAATGATTAGTCAGGCAATGTTATAACGCAACTCATCCAAAAAAACTCTCTCCAAACTTAGTGAACATTTATTTAAAAGGCCATGATATGTGCGAATTAGTAGCCATGATTGTGTGCGTTGGTCATGAGTGAATGGAGACTTAATTTAATGTTGTCCTTGATCTCCTGCCCTTGTGCTACAGTTGCGTGTGGAAACGTTGCTCTCAAGATAGTAAAACTCACACAGACATGACTGCGATACAACCAATTGGGTCTCAGGGGAGAAAATGTGTTTTGATGAAGGACAGGTTTAAATCTAAAGACACCAAAGGGCTACTGTATTCTGACTATTACCTTTCCTCTATCCCCGGTTTGCCACCACATGTTAATCACCTTCTCTCCCTCTTTCATTTTCCATAAAACCCTCTCACATCTCTGTGTGTTTGGATAATAGCCCCCCACCTCCCACTCTCCCAACACAGGAAGCCCATTTTGGAAAACGGGGCTTGTGTGTCAGTCCACTTAAAAGTGAGGAAATGAAGAAAGAAAATAAATAAAATGGGGAGAAAGTAGCTACGGGAACAAAGCGTAACAGAATTAGTGGTGGAGTGTACAGAGCCAGTTGGGTTCCTGGCTGATGTCCATGTTGATAACCACACACACAAACACACACTTCTGGGAGGACAGGGATGTTTCAAAGCAGCCGTCTCTGATGCTATCTGCAACAGAACTATTAGGTTGGCAGGATTACCACAGCTATTTTGATTATGTCGGGCAGTGTGTAAGGCAGCCTTTCGGAATTTCCTGTTGCCTGCTGGATGATCGAGTTGTAACCCCACAGAGATTACTTTCCATGGGTGCTTACTGTGGCCTTTAGAGGAGTGTTTTGCCTTCCTCTTTGCTATAACTCTCTTGAGCTTACTTTTTTGCTATGTCCATCTCTCTGTCTGTCTGTCTGTCTGTCTCACTTACTTTCTTTATTTTCCCACATTAACTTTAGAGGACGATGCCAAAAGGTGATCATAAAGCAGATTTGGATAATCACTGTTGTGGTATGATGATTATAGAGTGCTGTGATATGATAGTGCTGCTGTGTGTTGTGGGTATTGTAGGAGGGTAGGTACACAAGAGCTGATTACAGAAAGGTGTGAATTGCTCCTTTAATCAAAGAATAAAGAACTCATAATGGTTGCCTCGGAGACAGATGACAACCTCACATCAAAGAGACGGGAAAATAATTTGATGGTTTGAAGTGAGCAAAAGTACACATAAACACAAAGACACAAACACAAAAAGACCTACATGCAGAAGCGCAAATAAAGATGCAATAAACACACAAACAAGCAAGAACTGGATTAACAATCACAATTAAATTATTACATGATATACAATAAAAAGAACTACGTTGGATTCTCATGCATAATTATACCTGGTTATTTGATGATCATTTAAAACTGCAAAATTGCTGCCCTCACTTGCAGCTCTTGACATAATAATCTACAAGTTCTAACGGGTGATTATTGGTACCTGGATGCCCTCTTGACACACAGAAGCCTGTTTTACTGCTGACTTCTAACCTTAAATTCTGTGAGCTAACTTAGACCTAATAAAAATGATGAATATGGTTAATTCATGAGCATAAATGAGAGCCGGATGTTCCCACATGATGAAAGAGATGCCTGGGTGAAAGGTTTGGCCACCACTACCACTACATAGCCATGGATCAGCCCTCCAAAAATCTTACAGGGTAAAACGATATCCTACATATCTTAAGACTTAAAATGCAGACGACAGGAGTGCGAGTGCTCAGGTGAAAGTGAAATATCCCCCTGACAAGTCTTAACATCTTTGTTGTTTTTTTAAGTGCCAGACTTGATGATTTATCTACTGGAACGCCAGTAGAATGACACCCTGCATATTAAACAGCAAAAAAAAAAACAGTGAAGGCATTAAAAGGTTCCTATGGAACTATCCCTTTTGCCATTGGTTTGGGCCACACGCTGACAGCTTCACGCGTACGACTGCGCTCCCGTGTTCTACCTGCAGCTTTGGATCAACCCCTGCACCCTAAACATTACACCCCAAATCACCGTCCTTTTCACTCTGAACTTGTTAAGGGAACTGATGTAAAGGTCTACTCACAATATAAAGAGAAGTGAAAGAACCTCTTCAGGATCACTGTTGCCTTTAAACACCAGCTTAGACATTAAAGGATTACATTGTTTCACATTTCATCCGTTATCCCGCCCGGAAAGCATCATAGTGTTCCATCAAGATGAAGGATCTCCTCACGTGGTCGTGAAATGATGTAAAATAGACGATCAGCGAGATAATTGAGCGTGAAATCTTTTTTTCTCAACAGGTGTTACAGATGTACTGGGCCGGGCTAAACCCAAACAAAACCTTCCCTGAGCTCCTAAGCCACAACAAACCTGAGATGGTCACGGTGTTTAAATCCATCAGCCCCTTAGGACTCTACCTCTCCTAACCACTGGTAAATCACACAGCCCCTCTCTCTTCTTCCCTCTTTCATTTCGCAATCTCAGGGGGAGGGGTTTGGGCGTCTGCCGCGGAGAAGGTTCTGCCCGGGATATGTGTCATGGAAGGAGGGGGTGGGGTGTGGATTTAGGGTCAGAAACGCTGACACCAAGCACTCCCTCTCCTCCTCTGGGTCACCTGATCCAGACTGGGGCCTATACAGGGTTGGGTTTAATTGGGGGACAACATGGCACAGACATGGGCCAACTGTATGAACAAAACTATATTGCAGGGCAACCCTAACACACCCTTGAATTTCATACCATCAACTGGACCACCTGACATCAATTACCAACTTCAGAAGAAGTTGAGCTGTAGATGCATTTTCCCACTCTACGCTGTTCATGTTTGATCAATGTGTTAAATGGTGACTGATAAAAGTACGCTTTTTTTATGTTCTGTGTCAAATTACTCTGCGTTTATCTATTGTAATGAAAAAATTACTGTTTTTACAGAAGCATTTAAGCAGGTATGTAGGCTATTCACAATTGCAAAATGACATACCTTTGATGTAATACAGGGAAACCTTTAAATCCTATATGAGCCCAGCTGCATCTCTTCATTTCTGTCAAGCCACCCTCCTCCTAACTGTCTTCATACCTCCATCCCAGGGGAGATGTGTGGGAGAGAGGGGCATAGTGAGAACCTCCAGCCACAGCATGGTTCTTGATGACAGTATCAAGTGTTTATAAGTACAGCCTGCCATGTTTGCTCTGGGCTTCGGCTGGTTGGCAGAGTCTCAGCGTAGTGGTGCCATTCTAAAGCCCACGGGGTTCATTAGACTTATTTTAAACAGGCTCTTTTAAATCTTCAATTGTGATTTCGGAAAAAAAAGCATGCATTTTCAAAGGCATCTGATAAACTAATATGAATGATAGTATTCTGCTTATAGTATATATAGTATTGACTTGTCTGTAAAGGATCTGAGAAAAACATATGTTAAGCCAACTCTTTTTACTGAGTGACAAAATCTCACCTGTTTTGCAGCTGATAAACTACTTATAGTATTCAATTCCTTTCCTTGGTTAGTTTCAGATGGTTATAGAAACACCCCATACATGTTTTTATGGGATCACTGGACAGTAAAGAAAGCATATGTTTTTAGGTTATTACATAATTAATTTAACCATCCACCACTTCATCCTGGTTTACCCCCAGGCCACCATCCCCAACCACGACTCCCTAGCGAAATATACTTTACATTTTAAGTAACGTGCATATACTATTGCCTCTAGTGACGGTACTTACTGTCAAAACAAATATGTAAGTAAACAGGGAACTGTGATATCCTAGTGTCATACACGCATCCAATATACATCTGCCCTGGTCTAGATGTCTGGCTTTAATTAACCTGATCACTGTGGATCTTCTCAATTGCCTGTTCCAGTAAATTCCTGCTTTACATCTCCCAAGATTTCCCTCTCACTAAATATGGTCTGTGTGGGCTCATGGATAAGTCCGACAGTTTATTAGATAATGCTAGTGGACCACAAAACTTTTCAAATAAAGTGATGTTTACCTTGATGGACAAGGGAGAAATAGATTGTAATTTGAACCAACTAGGTGTCACATCAATTAAATTATAGTTGACATTATAATAGCTAACATTATTGCCCTCAGGACACCACAACCAGGCACAGCATTCATTGCTTCTGCTTGATTGCTCTGTGCTGTACCTCAGTAAAGCAAGGAAAGTACTGTAATTAACGGTACCAATGGAAAACCTTAATAAACAAGGATGAATTTGGGGAAAGTGATATATCTGATTTATGTTATCACGTCATTGACGAAACTGTAAACAATGGATTATAGCTCAACTATAGTCCCCTCCAAAAGTATTAGAACGGTAAGGCCAATTCCTTTGTTTTTGTTGTTCACTGAAGACATTTGGGTTTAAGATCAAAAGATGAGTATGAGACAAGAGTTCAGAATTTCAGCTTTCATTTCCTGGTATTCACATCTAGATGTGTTAAACAACTCCGGACATACCACCCTTTGTTTGAACCCACCTATTTTTCAAGAGCAAAAGTATTGGAACATGTGACTGACATATGTTTCTTGTTGCCCAGGTGTTGCCTTTTCAGTTGATTGTTCAAACATTAAATAGATCTGCTATTTAGAAACCAATTAAGACTGCATTTCTTGTTAAAGAGGATAAACCAACATGAAGACCAGAGAGCGGTCAATGGGAGAAAAGCAAGCCATTGTCAAGCTGAGAAAATAAGGAAAATCGACCAGAGCCATTGGACAAACATAGGGCATAGCAAGCACAACAATTTGGAATTTCCTGAAAAAGAAAGAAACTACTGGTGTTATGAGGATAAGACGTCAAACAGGTCGGCCAAGGAAAACAACAGTAGATGATGACAGAAATATTGTGAGAGCTGTGAAGAAACTCCCCAAAACATCAGTTAGTGACATCGCCAACAACCTCCACAGTGCAGGCGTGAAGGTATCACAATCCACTGTTCGAAGAAGACCCAGAGAACAAAATTATAGAGGCCACATAACAAAATGCAAACACCTCATCAGCTGTAATAATCGGAAGGCCCGATTTGTACAGAGATGAGCCTCAAAGGTTCTGGAGCACAATCTTATGGACTGATGAGACCAAGATTAATCTCTACCAAAATGATGGAAAGGCCAAAGTGTGGTGAAAGAAAGGAACTGCTTATGATCTGAAGCATACAAGCTCATCTGTGAAGCATAGTGGAGGTAATGTCATGGCTTGGGCGTGCATGGCTGCTTCTTGAACAGGCTCAGGAATATTTATTGATGATGTAACTGATGATGGTAGCAGCAGAATGAATTGAAGTGTACAGAAACATTTTGTCGGACAATTTATGGAGAAATGCATTGAAACTTATTGGGAGGAAGTTTATCATGCAGCAGGAAAATGACCCAAAGCACACTGCCAACAAAACGTAGGACTTTATCAGGGGAAAAAAATGGAAGGTTTTAGTCTGGAAGGTTTTAGAGTCTTATATACACTCCTACCCGTTAAGGTCCAGGCAAATACTGTCCCCTCCAAAAGTATTAGAACGGTAAACGGTTTATCCTCTTTGTGAATACCAGGAAATGAAAGCTGAAATTCTGAACTCTTGTCTCATACTCATCTTTTGATCTTAAACCCAAATGGCTTCAGTGAACAACAAAAACAAAGGAATTTGCCTTACCGTTCTAATACTTTTGGAGGGGACTTTATTTGCCTGGACCTTAACGGGTAGGAGTGTATATAAGAAATTTTTCTTAATACTCAACGTTAACTAACAACAAACTAATAAACCCTCTGGACCTGAAAGAAAGCTGTCCAACCAATAAGTTTAGATGTACTTTATATAGAATTTACTATGTGTAAAAAATACATGCATGTCCACTTTATTTAGTCACAGATACAAATACAGTGGGCATCTATCAATACTAAGAATTACTAGCTATTTTCAATTGAACAAAGACGGATGTGCAGTAGTGCAGGTTAATTTATTGTAATTACCGAAATCTGTAAAAGTATTGCTTCTATAACTATCCAACCGCTCTATAGGGTCTCCACAATCCAGTTGGCCTCTGGATACACTGACAACAGTCACCCACAAAGTTTTATTAACATCACCCAAAACAAAACCATGTGATGTAAGGGAGACCACAACTTCAAGGTGTCAGAACCAATGTCACCACTACTTACTAGACATTTCACACTGAATCTGAACCCATATTGACCTCCTTCTCCCCAGCAAACCCAGCAGGTGTACAGAGCCCAACTGAGTGATCCGGGTCGATAGCATCAACATCCTTGATTGTCTGATTGCCCACATGCCATGCAAACCAACGGTTCTACGAAGTATCATTGGTGTTGCGCAGAGATGCTGTCGTCCTTGTGAACTGAAGAAATCTTGGAAAAGATTTTGAACCCAAATGTTCTCCTAAAATCGTAATTAGAATGTATCACCTAAACAACTAACTATAAAATAATTATTCAACTATAATGTTTAGTTTTGAATTCCCACTTTTATAGCTTATCTTGACTTGAAGTTAGTTCAAGCTTACAAAAACACATATTGTAGCTTACTAGCCAGGTAGGTAGCTTGCTATTTACATGGGTGTATAGCTTAACTGAAATATGGCAAACAACTCACTTTGAAGGTCAATATCAGCCTATGTATTCCAATGTCACCAAGATATGCCTATATTTATTAGAATTCTCTCCAGTGCTTTTTACCGATTTCTTTGAGGCAATGCTACGCAACGACTGGATAAAATAAACAAGAGAAAGAGTAAAAGTGGAGAAGAAAGTCATTGGGAAGATGCTCAATCTACTGTGAGCGAATTCTAAGAGCAAACTGTTTGTGAAGTCTCATTTTAAATAACATATTTCCTCAATACCCTTAATAATATCATTATCATTTGTCTGCATTTGTATGGAAGAAATCTTACAAATGACTCATTTAACATTATCTTTCACAATAGTTTTTTTTTAAGGCATTTACTTGACTCAAACCTGATTAAACCTGTCAAAGAGAACACATTTCTTTTTGGCAAATTAGCAAAGTAGAAGTTCTATACTGAGGATGACAAATAAATTGCTTAATTTTATTTCATGGACATTTCCTGACTTGCCACTTTGCTTTCTCAAACTGTTTGCATATTAGCTCATAAATTCTGGTAGGTTAAGATCGACCTGAAAGAACCCTGATGTTAACAGATTGGATTTTGACAGCAACAGTCTGTTGGGACTCTTAACTTGAAAAAACACTATGAGAGTTCTCTGAAGGGTCATTTTCATTGGGCACTTAGCTGAAGCCTCCCTGTTTCTTTCTTTTGATAAAGTAGCAATCCGTCCCGATCAGCCACTCTAAAATCTTTAGGGTGAATAGCTAGAAGTAAGATGGAAAAATTGCTAATTGAAAGAATAAAACACATTGTAATCATTGTAAAATCAGTATATGAGTAACATTATAGTAGCCAGGAATGAAGATCAACAATTGTATCCTCACATATTCTTTGGGTAGATTCTGGCCCCAATAAACGTATAAAGGCCATATCTCCGAACATTTATCAACATTGCTATAGTACATCATATGACCAAACAAGAAGTGAAATGAAAAAATGTATAGGCAAACATTGAGTCAACATTTTGCAAGTTATAGCACACACACAAAATCACCATTTGATTAGATGACAAAGAGAACGGTTTAGAGAAGAATGGCCACATTGCATGCTGGGCTGTCGGGTCAGTGGAAGCCGAGTTTAGGCTTAGATATTTGAGTATAAATAGCATGAAAAAAGGGGTTGTGCCAGACAGGAATGTCCTCCTCAAGGGCATCTGTTGGCTGGTGCCCAGAAAGCCATCATGGGTGCTAACATTTACTGGATGCCAGCCAAGAAACTGGGGGGAAGAAGGGAGAGAAAAGACATTCCTGTTAGAGTCCCAGAGCCTGTCTCCTCCTCACATTGTTTGTTTCGTTTCTCACCCCTGTCTAGTCTCCCCAAGTCTCCCTTCGCCTCGCCTTATCATGCCCTCGTCTCCCTTCACCAATTCTGAGTGAGAAGATCTTGGGGGAACACGACGAAAAGAAAAAAAACTTGAGAGCGAAGGGGAGGAGTAGAGAGGAGAGGTCAGTGGGTAAGAGGGGAATGAAGGAGAGTGTGAATAAGTAGAAAAGTTTAAAAAGAGATGGAAAAGGGAGGGAAAAGCCAATAAGAGGACGAGAGGTCACAGAGGACATTGGGAACAAGAGGAAAATATAGAGAGGGAGGAGAGTGAGAAAGTTTAGTGTGTGAAAGAGAAATGGAGGGAAGAGTTTAGGACAGGAGAGGCGTGAATGGAGCCAAAGATGGAGAATTTCACACTTCCTGTTATAATGGTGATTTGCCCAGGCAGCAAATGATCAGGTTCCTCTGGGGCAACATGACCAAAGGGCGGAGCAACGCACAGGAGTACCTTCTCCGGGGTGCCCTTGTAAACATACATTAACATGTCACATAATCTTTTCACATCAAATATATTGCCATTTCAATACATTAAATGTATTTAAAATTCCATTAATACTCCAAAACTAATGCTATCAAAGACAGTGACCACCAGGTGTTTGAGGACCAAAGGTTGAATAACACCGCTCTACAGTAAGCCATGTTCTTTTCGCTCCCCCTTTTCTCTCTCACTTAGTTGTGGATAGACAGCTCTATTTCTTCTGCATAATGAAAGACATTGCCAAAATGCGACTATTTTCAGCATCCACCGCCTGGATATGAAGATGCATAACAGAGATACATTTTAAATCTAAATCTGGACAAATTAACTCAGGGAAAGTTGCTGGACAATCTATCATCACCTACATTTCACATAGCACATAAAATTATTAATAGGTTATTCAGGTATTGACTGTGTGTGTGTGTGTGTGTGTGTGTGTGTGTGTGTGTGTGTGTGTGTGTGTGTGTGCAGTACTTTGCCACACTTGTCATGTGGTATAAACCCACGTTAGTACCACCATGAGCTCCTGTCACTCAAAATATGTCACCCCTCTCAGAGGTCAGGGGTTAAATGTCAATGAGGTGACACCAAGTGTATTAGGAAAGATCGGGTGCTGTGGCAGCATCTCTCTAACCCCAACCTTCCAAACCATGGAAATAGAATTAATTCAATGCTATGTTTGAATGAGAATGTAGGCCCTAATAATTCTATTGCAACACCCAAAACATGGTGTGACTTTATCTTCAGGGAGCCCACTGTAACAAGTAAAGTTGCTGAGCGATTTAAAGAAGCTGTGAGAAAGAGTCAGGGAAACTCTGGTAATAATTCATTAGGAACCAAGGGGGTCAGACATAGAGACAGAGAGACACAGAGACAGAAAGAGAAAAAGAGGGGGACAGACAGAAGTTTGGTCATTTTGCCACCTCAGTGAAACAGAGAATGAAAAATGACCAGAGGACTCAGCGGTGCATTCCACTGTGACTGGGCTGTGAATCATTGTGCTGACAGGGACGAGACAGCCTGACTCCTGAAGGAGAGAATGAAAAGGGAGAGAGAGATGTAGTAAAAGGCCAGAATAAGAGAGGTAGGTTGACAGAGCAGAAAAAGCATAACAATTCCCTGTCGTAATTTGACGTTTGTCCATGTCCACAGGACATCATTAATGAAAATCAACCACTATGGGCATTGAAGAGCGCTTATACAGTTACTACTTAATGGCTGAAAACACTTTTGTTGCCAGCAGTTTAGACATTAATGGCTGTGTGTTGTGTTATTTTGAAGGGACAGCAAATTTACACTGTTATACAAGCTGTACACTCACTACATTACATTGTTGCAAAGTTTCATTTCTTCAGTGTTGTCACATGAAAATATATTATTAAATATATATATATAGTAAGATGTACCTACTGTAGTGGCCCCGCAATGCATTTCGGCATGTAGACAGGGTCAAGGGGATCTGCTGATGTGGCATGGTTGGTCATGCCCGACAGGCTGGATTGAGTATTTCATAAAATGCTGATCTACGGGTATTTTCCCCTCATAATCATCTCTAAGGTTTTCAGAATGGCCAGACTGGTTTGAGCTGATAGAAAGGCAACAGTAACAAATGACCACCACTCGTTACAACCAAGGTATGCAGAAGATCATCTCTGAATGCACAACACGTTGAAGCAGATGGGCTAGAGCACCAGAAGAAGACCACACCGGGTGCCAATCCTGTCTGCTAAGAACAGGAAACTGAGGCTGTAATATGCACAGGCCCCTCAAAATTGGACAATCAATGATTAGAAACATTTTACCTGATCTGATGAGTCTGGAGTTCTGCTGCGACATTCAGATGGTAGGGTCAGAATTTGGTGTAAACAACATGACAGCATGGATCCATCCTGCCCTGTATCAACGGTCCAGACCGGTGGTGGTGGTGTAATGTTGTGGGGGATATTTTCTAGACACACATTGGGCCCCTTAGTACCAATTGAGCAACATTTAACCACTTCATTAGGTACACCTGGATAGTACTGGGTTGGACCCATTTTTGCCTTCCACACTGCCTTAATAAATCACAGCAGTTGGTGGACACATTTCTCAGACATTTTGGACCATATTGAGGTTATAGCATCACCAGTTGCTACAGATTTGTCGGCTGCATATCCATGATGCAAATCTCTCGTTTTAACACATCAAGAGGTGCTCTGTTGGATTGAGAACTGGTGACTGTGGGGGACATTTGAGTACTGTGAACTCAGTGTCATGTTGAAGAAACCAGTTTGAGATGATGTGAGCTTTGTGACATGACATGTTATCCTGATGGAATTTATCATTTGAAGATGGGTACACTGTGGTTATAAAGGGAAGGACATGGTCAGTTAGGCTGTGGTGTTTAATGAGCGTTGTTATAGAGAATGTTGTCTTTATACTCAGTTCCATTAAGAGTTCCTATCGATGGAATTACAGTCACAGTGTAAATACTGTATATACAAATATATATATATATAACTCTCGAAAATATTAAGAGACCACTCCTAATCAGCATCTCTACATCTATGGCAGCCATTCCATTCCAGTGTCTGTTAAACAGGCATACATCATTTTCCTTAATGAGGTACTGATTAGGTTATTACCTGAACCAAATAGAATTTAACGAGGAAAAGATAAAAAATCAATGCTGTGGTCATCACAATTATCTTGCAATAGGACCAGCTGGATTGTAAAAACAGGGCAAGTAGTACCTCAAAGGTAATTTGAATTACAATAAATAACTATTCAGCGTGACAAAAGAGTTGAAAAGAAAAGCTTTGAGAGAGAAAAAGAAGGGTTAAATAATGGCTTCACTGGCAGAGGAATACAGTGAGCGTCAGGTTGCTTTCATCCTGAAAATTTCAAAGACAACGATTCATAAGAACAAGGTCAAGCAATAGACGAAGTTACAGAATGGCAGAGTGTTTGTCTACTGAAACGACTGTCTACTGACCAAGATGACCATCAACACATGAGAATGTCACTCAACAACCATAGAATTACATCAAGTGACCTACAAAAAGAATGGCAAACAGCAGCTGGGGTGAAGTGCACGGCGAGGATGGTTTCAAACAGGCTCCTAGGGGAAGGGCTGATGTCATGCAAAGCTAGAAAAAAGCCCTTCATCAATGAAAAGATAAGAGCTAGGTTGAAGTTTATAAAAGACCAAAAGGATTGGACTGTAGCGGAATGGAGTATATATATATATATATATATATATATATATATATATATATATATATATATATATATAAAATAGCATAATACAACTAAGATATGAAGGAAAAATACTGCAAAAAATGCATTATGTAGTTCAGCTGACAGCCCTTCATCAGTGAGAAGCAAAGAGCTAGGTTGAAGTTTATAAAAGACCCAAAGGTTTGGACCGTAGAGGAATGGAGCAAGGTCCTCTTCTCTGACGACTCACATTTTCCGCTTTGCCCAACACCTGGTCGTCTAATGGTTACACAGAGACCTGGAGGCCTACAAGCCCCAGTGTCTGGCACCCACTGTGAAATTTGGTGGAGGATCAATGATGATCTGGAGATGCTTCAGCAAGCCTGGAATCAGGCAGATTTGTCTTTGTGAAGGACGCATAAATTAAGGCAAGTACAAGGTTGTCCTGGAAGAACACCTGCTTTCTTCTGCTCAGACAATGTTCCCCAACTCTGAGAATTGTTTTTTCTAGCAGGACAATGCTCCATGCCACACAGCCAGGTCAATCAAGGTGTGGATGGATGATCACCAGTTCTAGACCTTGTCATGGCCAGCCCTGAACCTCATTAAAAACCTCCGGAATTTGATCAAGAGGAAGATGGATGGTCACAAACCATCAAACAAAGCCGAGCTACTTGAATAGTTGTGCCAGGAGTGGCATAAAGTCATCCAATAGCAATGTGACAGACTGGTGATAAAACATTAGTATTTTGGTGTAGAAAAATTCATATGCATTGGTTTTCTTTGCATTATTTGAGTTCTGAAAGCAATGCATATTTTTTTGGTTATTTTGAGCATTTGTAATTTTCTACAAATAAACACACTAAATGACAATATTTTTATTAGGAATTTGGGAGTAATGTTTTCAGTAGTTCATTGAATAAAACAAACATTTATATTTTTCTCAAACACATACCTTTGAATAGTAAAACCAGGGACACAGATAATTTTGTCTCTTAATTATTTTCCAGAGCTGTATATATACATATACATATGCATTATGTAGTTAAGATGACATTAGCCACAGACAGTTTTTTGCACTGCATCAGAAACAACATTAATAATCAGTTCACTCATTAATTTTTCATCTAGCCATAGACAAACGTCACAAACTGACGTCAAATCGTGAGATCATGTTGAACAGACAAGACACTTCCTGAAGTGGCTTATTTGTTAAAAGAAATAATACCCTTGTCCAAGAGGGTGACCAATGGCGAACACAGACACACACGCACGCTTACACTCTCACTAGAGGTCAGCGTCAAAGGGAGTCAGAGGTACATCTTACGATGGCAAGATTTCTGTGGTGGAGAATGTCCTGGGCTCCTTGTCATGCTGACATTTGTTTCATATGGCGCCTTACAAAAGGCTTGCCGCAACACTATGCTGAATGAGCAAAGCCAACTGAACATAACACAGCTTGTTGGGAGCCCAGCAGCTCTTACAATGGTACCTCTGTCATTTGTATGGAGGACGTGTTATTTATCTGGATCATCCCAAGAATCAAGTCACAGATTAGGAACTTTAAGAGTAAAAAGTAATGCCAGTTCCATATAGGTCTTTCTTTAGTCGGTTCCGTGTGTTCTGTTGCTGGTGTTTTGATGTGGTTGTTGTTGTTGTTGGGAATGATTATGTCATGCATTACTGTGGTTGTCTGTGTACCTGGGGTTGAGTGTGTGAATCAAAAGACAAGCTCTCAGTGACTTGACAAAGTAGCTGACAACAGGGATGGAGGGAGGAGCTCAGGAACAAAGAACATGGAGAGTGGGCAAGAGAGAGAGTGAGAGAGAGTGAAGACAGAGTGAGCTGAGTGGGTTAGAATCCAAGAACATGGTGAGGGAGAGAGGAGTGACAGAAGGAGGTGAGAGGGCAAAGGTATACGGTTGAGAAACAGAGAATATGGAAAGAGGGGAGGAATAGTGTGTCCGCAGGGTTTCATGTGGCCACACTGCTCGTAGATGTCTGTTCAGAAGTCATAAAATCTCCATCTTACCCTCCCTCTCGTTCTCTCAATGGCGGCTAGGAGAAGGGTACAGCACTTGGCTTGTCCCTCTCATTGGTTCTTTTCTATCTTTATTTTTCACCAGCTGTCTTTCTCTTGTTATCCCACTGTAAGAGGAAATGAACAGAGCTAATGGAGATCCACACAAAGATCCATAACAGAGAATATGGAAATCTCAAACCAGACGGAACACCCAAAAAGCAAATAGAATTTCGATCTCATGGAATACAAAATAAATGCAGTTTCAGTTTCTAACTGAATTATACATTTCTACATGGAATACTGCAGACAAATGGACCATTGGGAGCCGGTGGAAAGCTACCATTACAACTACTGCTCCAACCCCCTGAGGCCACAGCATGAAGTGTCTGTCCATCAGGCTAGGCCCAGCGCTGTTATCTATTCACCCTGCAGTCTAGCTGACTAGGACTAGAAGTCTGCCTCTCATCCTGTTTTCCGGCCCCATCTTGAGCCTGGAACGCAGCCATAGACGTGGCCTGAGATGCAGTCCCTTGTTTAGAAACACTGGAGTTAAACAGGACTCACAGTGTCGTTGGGTTAGGTTCAGCTATGACATCTTTAATGGACAACCGCAGCACGGCACGCACACACACACAAGGACGCAGGGAAAAGGGTGCACTATTCCCTGACTAAATCTTGCACAGCTCTCCCGACATCCACAACACACACGTACAGAAACACACGCGCAGACAGAACAAGAAGCCCCTCTCCCTCGTTATAAAGCCACCAGCAGACACTCTTGATGAAGCAACTTGTCTCTAAACCTACGTTCGGAAATAGGGGATGAAGAAGAATGTATCAAAGAGAAAAGCCGATGTGTTTTTCACTTTGATACATTCTTCCTCATCCCTGATGTTGCTTTTCTCGTCAGGAGTCAAAGAGTATTGGATTTCATGTCGGTATACTCTTGTCATTATAGCCTTAGAGAGTGAAAAGGAAAGAGAGAGAGAGTAGGGTACGCAAGCTTGCAGTGTCGATCTCTTTCTCTAATCAGTTCTTTCAGTCACCCAGCCAGGTGAGGATGTCTTGCCAGTGAACTGGGAGAGCAGCTGCATCTTCAAACAGACCGAACCCCCCCCCCCCACACCCCACACGCTCCTCGCTCTCACACGCCACTCACTGCCTACCCACCTGCCCTTATTTAACCTGCAGGATGGTACAAGGTATAGCCGTCACACCAGCCCTTTGCCCACACTCCCGATTCAAAAGCCCTATCTGTTACTATGTCAAAAGCACACAACCGGTCTTGAAGGTTCGCCTGACAGTCAAGCTTGATTAACATACCAAAAATACGCTACATATACAGTGAGGGGGAAAAGTATTTGATCCCTTACTGATTTTGTACGTTTTCCACCTGACAAAGAAATGATCGGTCTATAATTTTAATGGTAGGTTTATTTGAGGAGTGAGAGACAGAATAACAACAAAAATGTGGATGTACAGAGCTTTATTAACCTAGCAAACATACTCTACGCTATGTAGGTGGGGACTGCGCCCAGTGAGACCCCCGGAAGGTTCTGGAAGCTGCCTGCTTGGTATTGGGGCGTTGGGTTTTCTCACCAATGGAAATGTTTTGCTCAATGAATTCTCCTAATCGATGCAGAATATTTTCTCCAGTTGCAAATTCAGTCTATGTATCCTATCATGTCACATTTGGCATGGAGGCTATAGAAATGTCTTTATTAAGATTCCCCAAAAAAGTCCACCTTTTCAGAGAGCCATGGAAAGCATCCAAAAATCATTTCAGCAAGGTGTGTGAAAGCCATTTGTCTCCCAATAGATTTCTAGGTTTCTTCATTTTTTAACTTAACAAGCAAAATGTAAAAAAAAATATAAAAATAAATACACTACATTGCAGATTTTGTGCATTAATTTCAGTTTTACCAATACCAGCCTTAAAGGTGATTCTGAAATCTAAAACATATCCCACAATGGTAATGGAGTGAAACTGTGAAAACCAGTTTGTTCTAGTTCGCACTGAGAGATTTTGGAAAAACCATGATGTCATCCTATCACAGCATCCCATATCCATGTTCTTTATTCCTTCATCATTATCTATTTGTGCAAATGTAACCATCGCTTCCCTCCCCACTTTTATGTCATTCTCTCGCTTTCTTCGTCTTGCGTAAACACCGATCAACGTTTCATTCCGAGGTCTCGAGTGAAGGCCGAGCTGAAATGGACACTTAGCCCACTGGCACTAAAACAACAAAAGACCAACACAGCTAACACAGCCTCTGTTGTATGGGGACAGTAAGGTAGTTATCATAGCTACACTGGGAACAGAACAGCCATGAATAGATGAATAGTATCTTTATATCGGCACCAGAGGTGATTTGAAAGACTGCCACTGGACGTCATGGCGGCTTACTCTGAAGTGTTGTCTTTGAAACGGACAGCGAAAAATAGAACTAGGCCACAGGGTGAAAATGACTAAGGGGAAAAGGAAAGCATTAAAAATGGGAGAATTATTTTTTTATGGGCACGATTTAAAGTTGTAAAATGAATGTGTGACCAAATTATATCGGAATTAGATCCCGGGATCTTTGACAACTAAATAGAGAGAGTCCTTTTTTTATTTGTTAATGGCTATTCTGATGAGGCAAAAACAAACACCTTTGGCAACCTAAAAGAATCATGCAGCCACATTAAATTCTCTCAAGGGCCACTTAGACACTGACCAAAGCAGTTTCTTAGATGCATTTTTGCAGTTCCCAGTGTAGCTATGAATGTAAAATGCAGACGTGTGCTATTTACAGAATGTTGAGATCTCTTTATCTAACAGTAGATTAATTGCTTTACATAAACACAATTACATCCTGAATGCTGTGTACTCTCTGAAGTAATCCATTAATTCAGCAACATGGTGTATTATCCTCTGTTTAATCAAAGCATGACTTCAGTGAAATCCCCTTGTCATTACCGCAGGGCTTTCTGGGATTTTCGTTGGCCCAATTTCTGTTTATTTGACTCTCACTCATGACTGCTTCCTGTTTTCATATCACACTTCATATAATTAGTTGGAACCACTTCCTGCTTCCTGCCCGGCAGGTAAACCAAAACATTATGTCACCGTCGTCTCAGCGACCACACCGGGACCCCCGGGGCCTTCTGAGGGAGGAGGGCAGGGTGAACATTACAATGGCTGGCAATGGGAGCACAGTTAAACCCAGTTAATTACTCAGAGCCTCTGTGACCTTTTTAATGAGCTATAGTGGTTGAGCTGCATGAGGAGTAGCTACAATCTGTTTTTAATGTCCGTTAACGCCCATTTAATACCTGTTGGCTCAGTTGTCTTTAACACAAACCGGCTTCTTTTTTCTCACGCACTTTATATTGATAGGGGGAAAAAAAGACAAAATCGCCACGTTCTGAAACACAATGTTAAGGAACTGTCCTAAATCTGAGTCTGCCAGAGGTGCAGTTCTGAAGCCCTTTGGTCCGCTGGGAATTAAAAAGTAAGGATTTTACTGAAGGAGACATGGGGGGGTGGTATCTCCAGTTTCATGAAGGACTTGTCCCTGCCTGGGGGCTTCTCTTTTAGGAGGTGTTCTGGGGTGAAGGTACCGGGGGCATAACGATGGAAGTCTATGACAGGGCATTGTGTCTGCTGCTGAGACCCCCTGCGTGTGAGTGTCCAGGAAGACAAAGGCTCAGCAACAGAAGCAGGACCAGGGGACCGGAGTCGGAGGGCTCTCTCCCACTGGAAACATCACTTAATCACTCAACGATTGACTGGGGGATTTAAGACTTTAAATTCTGCCCACTCCTCTCTAGAAACACACACATATATTCACACCACCTCCCCCAGGAACTCTCCATCTGATGGCCTATTCAGATCACCCCCATCAACAGCTACCTTCGTCTCTCATCTCCACTCATTGTTAGTTATACACTGCAAACCACACCCATGTTGGTCTCGTAGCTTGAAGCCCAGTTAGATGAGGGTTAGCTTCACTAAAGAATGGGAGGCCCAAAGAGAAAACTCCATTTGATCAACGCCTCAAAAGACAGACTTATCGTCTTTGGTCAAATAAATAGGGAATACAAGAGTGTGTGATTCCAGCTGATGCTGATTTCTCCAGGGACAGTCAACACAGGGGCACCCACACATTTAAATAGGAAAGGGGGCGCAAGCTTTTCAAATCAACCCTGTGTCCCCGAAATCATCGATTAGATCAAAACACTCGCTTCCAGGGTCTGATGTTGCCAGACCCAGATGTGAAGTTCCAACTGTCATCATTTGGACGCAATGTGAAGCCTGGGACAGAAGTTAGGCACTACGCCCGGATGAGGAACACTCGCCCAGGATGAAAAAACTTGGGGTTATGGCTCTAACCTTAGTTCCTCGACGGATTAAATAAGGTGCAACACAGTGTGCCTTGGCCTGTCAACACGTTCCTCACCGTGGTGGACTAAGTGACCAGCCGAAATGGAACATGGCCATGTTGATCTTTGCCAGAGCAGGTTACTGTAGCAGAGCAAGCACCAGCTGTCTTAGCCCTGGGTAGAGAGAGGGAGGAAGAGGGGTGAGTGGGAGAGAGGGGGAAAGGGGGAAGATAAGGGTAGAGGGGACAAGGGTAGAAGAGCAAACAACCAAATAATCTGAATCATGTGGGTCAGTGATCCAAATTCTAGTAAAACATTTAGAAAAATTAAAAAAGTCTTATCAGACACATCTTGAAAGTCCCTCCTTGTTGCGTTTTGGTAACACCAATTACAAGATTTATTCCAAGAGTTTGAGGCTCAGGTGGCATTGCTTCTGATGAGTGGATTGGTTTGGATGTTTCTTTCATGTGTGTGTGTGTGTGTGTGTGTGTGTGTGTGTGTGTGTGTGTATGAGTGTGTGTCTTGCCTTTGCTTCATTTTGATGATGTCATAGGCTGAGGTGTCCTCCCCTACTGAAATCTAGATGGTAGCTTTCTTCAAGTATACAATATCTCAGTGATGACTTTGAAGTTTAATCTAATAACAGAACGAAAGAAAACCTGAACCACAGATACAGCAACGCTAATAATGAGATAGCTCAGGATTTTGGCAATGAAGCCTTTGATCTAAAATCAGATCAAATCCAGAACTATCACTTTAATGGGTTTCTAATAGAGTTTTTTGACAGAAACCACGAGAGGTTATTAGAAAAGGGGACATGAAGGGTGGTGGGATGCATCAAGCCAAAGAACATCAAGATTAAACGCCGATCAAGACAAAAACACAACATGGAGAGGGAGAACAGATAGAATGAAATGTGGCAGAAAGGAAAAGAGAGAGGTCTAACGAAAGAGATCTTGTCATTACGGGGCGGTGGACAAAAAGAACCAACTGAGTGCTGTGATGTTAACAGGCTGTTGTTGATCTCTTAACACACCCCCATCACCACCACCACCACCACCCCTTTTTACTCTCCCCCAACCCCTTCTCCACACTACAATGACCTTGCTACAGAAAACCCACACAAACTGGCCTCACTGAACTCACATCCTCTCCCACCCTCACACCACTTCAAAGGGGCCGAGTCTATATATGAATGTGTATGGAAGTGTTTCACAACTAATTCTCTCTAATGGACTTCAAGCAGACACATGCACACACACACACACACACACACACACACACACACACACGCTCACACTGTGTCACACAGTAGCCCTTCAGTTGAAGGATTTAAGTGGGAAAGCTTAAACATGATGAAGCTCCTAGTCCAGTAACCTTGAAGCTAATGTTCCCCACAACAGCTACCCAAGGCCTTTAGGTTAAAGGCAGGCTTGTTTAAGAGACTTAACACCTGGGGCTGGAAACTGTGGAAGATCCTAATGGTTATAGAGTTAAAGCCTACCCTCTTCATCTTGAAGCGTCCTGTCAGGAAGTCCAGGACCCAGTAGTAGAGGAAGGTGTTCCTTCCCAGGGTCTTGAGCTGAGGGATGAGCTTGGAGAATTTTGTGCTTTTAAACACTGAGCTTACATAGGTATTAGTCTTGTCAGGGCCATGTGGAAATATGAAACAATTTCTGTTTTCTACATTCATTTAGCCAACCACCAGGAACATCAACCCTGGTGGTATTAGTGCCTGCATCAGGTTGTGGTGGTACATACATGTTGATTAAACAAAATGGTAGATTTGCCAATAGATAATTAATTGACCAAGGGTACTTATCAATGTCGTCTTTAGTTGAATGTTTCGTAGGAATTTTCTTTTAGCAATTACTGTAGCCTTGGTATTTGGCTGATTGCTCAATCACACTAGTGGTGGGTAGATTATTATGTTGTCCTTGTTCAGATGAGGCCTAGATATTGCTGGAAAGCCAGGTTAATTCATTTTATCCTTCTTTGTAAAGACTGCAGCTGTACAGAAGCCCAGTTAACATGCATGTCTTAATGTAAAACTCTCACTGTTCCCCAATCAGACGAGGTCTCAGGGTGTTTCTTTATACCCCGGCTCCCAGCGTCTTTAACGGAAATCGGCCAAAGGAGAGATTCCATATGACCCTTCTGGGTGAAGGTGCTTTACTGAACACAGACCCAAACACTCCTTGATTTCTATCAGCACAAGCAAGTCTTTGTGTGTGTCTCCCATGTCTAAGGACAATAAAACCATCGGTGAGCTTTTAAGATAAGAAGGGAGGGTGGTGATGGGGGTGGTGGTCGGGTGGGTGCGTGGGAAGGGGGCGGTGTGTGTGTTTCAATGTGTGTGAGTGTGTGTTTGTGTTCAGGTTAGGTGGTGCAGCTAGGTGGTCTTATCACAGAGCAGTGAATTATGGGTCCTTTTGAAATAAATGCAACCCTCCCTGATCAGTTGAACTTCTGAGATAGTTCCAGAGCTTTCAAATGGAGACCTGGGAGATTATGATGATGACGTGAGGGATAACACACACACAGTCAGCAACTTAACAAAGCTTCCATTTAGAACCAAACCCTCGCTGTTTCGGTGTGTTTGTAGATGTATGACAATGGGCCTCTTTACACTAAATGTACAATGTCCACTGTCACCTTCCGGGGTAACTTGGAACACTTTCTGCACACATACCAAGCTTCAAAGGTGTAAACATGTTAGTCTGTATTTGAGACATGTTAAGTAGTGGTTGTTAATGAACGGCCCAAATGCATTGCTTGCAGCCTGAATTTATTTACCAAAAATCGATCGAAGAACATTTTTGCCGGATCACGTAAGCGGAGCCGGCCAAGAAGACTGAATGTGTCTGAATGTGACTGACAGACAGACAACCCATGGTTGAATTGTGTAGTGGTTAGAGAAGTAGTCGGCCACACAGGGAATCAAATCCTCCCAAAGACTGAACAAGTTAGGATTAGTTTAGGATACATCACTGGCTACAAGCTTCAGTAGCTACATATGTTAAGCCAAAATTAAAACTGTTTATGGTTAGGTTGCGATGGGCGAACTGCAACCGACATGTCTTACATCATAAATTGCTTGAAGTGTTGGAGTCTCTGTCTTGAAATATGTTGCACTTTCAAGCAGGAAGAGCAGTTTAGAGTGAGGGAAACGAAACATATTCATCTCTGAAATAATCCACTTGATAGAAATTTGTGAAGAAATACATTAACTGCAAGAAAAACTAAAAACAAAATATATCATATTATCAGTGGTGGGACAAATATGTATAACCAAGTGGTTTACATATTTGTCCCACCACTGATGTTCTGTGAGTTGTATAAAGACAATTTTTTTTAATAGAAAAAGGGAATATAGTTACCTGAAGCCAAATCATTATGAAATTCCAGTGTAACTATAGTTAATGGTCATTGTTTTTACTATAGGTACTATATAACTATTAGCTAGCCATCTACAGTAACCTGTTTCTAATTTAACATGTTAAATGTTAATTTTTGATTTGCAAATGACATTCCCTTCACAAGGTTTCGGATTTGCCCAGCAACAGATTATTGGCCACTTCTCACAACAAAGCCGGCATTGGCCCATAAATATCTGCTCTTCAAACCCTCTCCTTTGTTCATCACAATCCCTTCTTCTCCCAGCCTGGCCAAACTAGGTTGGCCTTGTTATTCTTTCATGTTTTGTCTTTATAAATGGAATAGCTTGTGTTGGCTTTAAATTGGTGCTAGCCTTAAAACAATGATATTGCAGTGAAATTCTTGTTCCTTCATGTGACTGTAGTGACTTATTGTTCTACCGCAATCAAACTTCAGTTCATGAAAATAACTTAACGTACACAAAACTTTACAAGCAAGCTTGTCAACTGTCAAACC
The DNA here is from genome assembly GCA_016801105.1 of Esox niger. Lineage (NCBI taxonomy): Eukaryota > Metazoa > Chordata > Actinopteri > Esociformes > Esocidae > Esox > Esox niger. The sequence continues at coordinate 918 of JACXGJ010003188.1, read as the reverse complement.
CAGTCGCCCCAAAGCAACAGACGGGAATTATTTTCAATATTATCTCATTGCAAGTGTAAATACAAAACCGTGTTCACATATTATGTAAATGTTATTGAATTGAAACTGTTGATATGTTAACATCAGTTTTTGTCATGGAAATATACTCTATATTAGTGAAGAAAGTCTGTAAAAAAAAATCTGGTGAAGTGAGGAAGTTTGGCTGGTCCTCACTTATTAAAAAGTACATTTGAGACTTGGGGTTAAGGTTAGTGTTAGGGTTAGAATATAGGTTGGAGGGCTAGGTTATACATTTGGGGCAAAGGTTAAGGGTTACTGTAAGGTTAAATAAAATATCATTTTAAATGGGAATACATTTCTGTCACCAAAGAGCTTTAGCAAGGATGGCAAAATAAGTGGATGTGTGTGCATTCATGAGAGAGAAAGAAATACATAAAGACAGACAGAGAGACAGTGAGAGAGAGGGAGAGAAAGAATAGCTCAGACAGAACCATTTATGCTTTGCAAATGTTTCCTGTATCAAAGTAAACCATGATAATTGTTCTGCTACTACTAATAGTACAGCCCTGGAATGCGGGCTGGTTCTTTACACAGACTCCCCACCCAGCACATGCACACACACATATCTCACACACATACAAACAGGCATGCAATCTAAGAAAGCACGACACTCGTTCACACAAACTAACATACACAGATGGACACACGCATGGACACACACACATGGACACACACAGGGTAACACACACATGGACACACACACATGGACACACACACACATGGACACACACACACATAGACGCAAACACATGGACACACACACACATGGACACACACACACACATGGACACACACATGTGGACACACACACATAGACGCAAACACATGGACACACACACACATGGACACACACACACA